>JASIRB010000588.1:0-60000 GCA_030323885.1 Branchipolynoe longqiensis | reverse complement strand
CAGACACACAGACAGACACACAAACAGACACACACACAGACAGACACACACAGACAGACACACACACAGACAGACACACACAGACACACACATACGCACAGACAGACACACACATACACACAAACAGACAGACACACATACAGACAGACACACAGACAGACACAGACACAGACAGACAGACACACAGACAGACACACAGACAGACACAAAGACAGACACACACACAGACAGACACACAGACAGACACACAGACAGACAGACAGACACACAGACAGACACACATACAGACACACAGACAGACAGACAGAGACAGACACAGACAGACAGCCACACACACAGACAGACACACTCACACAGACAGACACACACACACAGACATACACACACAGACACACAGACACACACAGACATACACACACACAGACAGACACACACACAGACACACACACAGACACACACACATACACACACACAGACACACAGACATACACACAGACAGACACACATACAGACACACATACAGACACACAGACAGACACACACACACAGACACACAGACAGACACACACAGACACACATACAGACACACACCCATACAGACACACAGACATACACACAGACAGACACACAGACAGACACAGACAGACACACAGACAGACATACACACAGACATACACACACATACATACACATACAGAGACAGACACACAGACATACACACACACATACATACACAGACAGAGACAGACACACACACACACACAGACACAGACACAGACAGACATACACACACAGACACAGACAGACACACAGACATACACACACAGACACACATACAGACACACACAGACACACACACATACAGACACACATACATACACACAGACAGACACACAGACAGACACAGACAGACACAGACAGACACACAGACAGACAGACACACAGACAGACAGACACACAGACAGACAGACACACAGACAGACACAGACACACAGAGACAGACACACAGACAGACACACAGACAGACACACAGACAGACACACAGACAGACACATACAGACAGACACACACACAGACACACATACATACACACACACATACATACACAGACAGAGACAGACACACACACAGAGACAGACACACACACAGACACAGACACAGACAGAGACAGACAGACACACACAGACAGACACACACACAGACAGACACAGAGAGACACAGAGAGTCCCGCCGTGAGCAGCACGCTGCTGGTTGCCATGAGTGTTCGTGACCGCAGCTACATGTCGGCCCGTTGTAAAGCGAACCTGCCGGCGTGTGTGTGTGTGTGTGTGTGTGTGTGTGTGTGTGTGTGTGTGTGTGTGTGTGTGTGTAGGGACGGGGAGGGTGAGGGGAGGAGGGGAGGGGGGAAGGGGAGACCGCGGTGAGGTAAATGGAGCCGTGTGATGCTGAAAGGGACGGGTTTGGGGGGTGTAATATACGAGTCGACACGGAGAGGGGAAGGGGCAGCGTGCGGTGACAGTTGCTGGAAATTGCTGGATAAACATATATTGAGCCTGTGTTTTGCGGTGGCAATGCTGCTGGGGCAAACACCGCCTCTTTGCGTTGAATCCCACCCGCCCCGCCACTTCGCTGACAAAACATTGGGAATGCGGTTGTTTCCATGTCCCAATTAGGTTTGTTGCACTCGAGGGTGCGTTAATTGCCATTATCCAACACAGCAGTGTCGACAGCCAACCGATAAGACCTGGGACTAGAGGCAGATTTTAACCCAAATATTATGTAATGTGAGGCGCCCTTATATCTAATTGAATGGTCTATGCTTTTTCGCTCAATGTCCAAAGTATTCGAAATAGATTGCAATGTATTCGAATGTATTGCAACGTATTACAATGTTATAAATCTATTGCAACGTATTACACTGTTATAAATCTATTGCAAACGTGTTACAAATGTATTACAATGTATTAGAATGTATCACAGCGTATTACACTGTATTACAGCATATAACACTGTATTACAACGTGTTACAATGTATTACACATTTGTTACAAATGTATTACAATGTACTGCCACGTATTCAAATGTGGTACAGTGCATTACAATGTATTATATTGTGTTACAATGCATTACAAAATATTACATTGCAACGTATGACACATGTGTTCCAATATATTAGAATGTATTACAACATATAGTGCATTACACTATCACAATGTACTACAATATATTACCATATACTACAATGTATTACAATGTACTACAATGTATTACAACTTTCTAAACACAAACTACTACTACTTCTGTTTGTTTGTTGTTGTTTTACGTCCTAGCAACATCTAAGGTCATATTAGGACGGACTGCTACTTCTATATACGCATCCACACACATCGCAAACGACCTTCCATTCCCACATAAGGGCGTCCTGACAAAGGCGACAATCATGCTCTGATATTGATTCTGGCCGTAAAATTGGGGCACTATAAAATCCAAGTACAATTACCATGTAATGTACGGCGAGCTTTATTCCCCTATTAGCGACAAGCTCTATATCGTCTACCTAACTCAGCTTCATTAATACCGACAGTTACCTAATCCAATCACAATACTTACTCTGCTCAGCCTCTGCACCCATGTACACTACATTAGCTACTGACTCTGCGATTTAGCTTGCTACTCTATTCTAGTACTATCTTGGCTACTTGATTACTTGTGACCTCCAGGGGCCGTATGCATGGTGCGGTGCTAGCACCCTAACTTAGTTTTGGTGGGCACCACACGGCTAACGGTGGAAAATCTGCATGCAAGAAGCGGTGCCAGTGCTAGCCGCCGACCGTAGCCTAGGCTAAGCTACCCTGCTTTCATATCAGGGTTAACGGTGGTGTTAGGTACCGATTAGTCCCAAATCTATTCAATGCTATCATATTTAGCAGAATAAGGTACTCCAAAAGTGAAATTTGGTCAAATTAACCCCAAAATCAAAGCGATATTAACGCCGCACCTACATCGGTGGCGATATTCATACTGTCGAATGTAAACAAAACAAATCGCAGCCACTGCGGGGCGCTGCCGCTGCCACCACTGCTGCCAGGCGCTGCTGCCGCCGCCGCCGCCACCACCACTGCCGCCGTCTGAATAACATTTTTTTTAAAGTGAAAGTTGGCCAAATTAAATCAGAAATCGAAGCGATATTAATGCCGCCGCCGGATTTGGTCAAATTTGGTCAAATTAAACCACTAATCGAACCGATATTAATGCCACCACTGCCACCGCCACCACCGCCACCATCGCCAAATCGGCGGCGATATTGGCAAATAGCGGTGCTCGCCGGGAACAGGCTCAGGGGGATTTCCCAAATCTATAAATAACTACACGGTTTGCTATCCGCACCAGTTTGGGCATCGGCGCATACGGCTTGATCTAATTCACCAAGCCGGTCCTAGCCAGTGATAGCTACCCCAGAGCTAGCGTGTAGCACCGGCTAGCATAGCACCAGCCCACGCATACGGCCCCAGAAGCCTTTCCCAGCCTAGACCTACCCAGGTTGCAGGCTAACTTCTTCTACTATGTTCTAGTACTGTACTTTCAGTACCTATCCGGCCTTCCAAATCCCACCTGTATTATATCAAAGACCCTATAATACTAAGACGGTTCATTCCCTATCTCTCCCATGGTAATGTAAATTTTGCAGTGCCAGCTTGTGGTGGGTTTGATCAGCCCGGCTGCTGGTTGGTGTTTCACATGTATTGCTATGAACAAATCAGCATCATCATCATCATCGCCATCATCACACATCTTTCACATTCATATATACACCACCAGCCTTGACCTTTGAGTGTGGTGATCCCTATCCCAGCAGAGGGGGTAGGCCCTGAGTGCAATCACACCCAGATCTGCCAGCACCACTATGTCTATTTACATCCCACTCAGGCACCACCAACTCAGTTAAAAATAGGCGCTCGTGTGATCCTGACGCGCTCTGGCTGGCATCTGCCTAAATGGTGGTGGCGCCAGGATAGCGCAGCGGGTTCCAGCCTGCAGCAAATAGCACAAATAAATACAACAATATTAATAAATAGCACGCAATTAAATGCAAGGTTCCTAACCCCAATATAGCATAGAAGCTCCACCCCTTTATATTCATAATAATAAATTATATATCACATATACATACATGCGCCTGGTCACGTACACCGATCAGTAATAGAACATTTGCAGTCCCTCCTATGCTGAATATCGGAATATTTTACAACAGGTTAGTAACTACCTACAGATTTGTCTGACACTACACAAATTATTCAATACCCCCAGTTCTCATTATTTAAATCATAGTCTACACAACACAGGATATTAATTAACACTACCTTCGACTCTCTCTACCACTACATAAATTTCTCACTAACCCCAGTTCTCATTGTCTAAACATAAAGTACACTCCACAAGTTACTGACCATATCCGACTGCCGCTCTCTGAATGTTGCACACTGCACAAACTATCGAATCCCTTTCTCGCTTCCCTTTAATCTTATTACATGGGAATACCATCTTAAAGCTGCATAGTCTGATGAAAGTATCAAATTTCTTAAACCAAAATACTTATCTAGTTTGATTTTACAAATCCAACATAGATAGTGGTGCATTTATTAAAGCTGCGTAATACAATGAAAACATCTCATTTTCAAAACCAAAAAGGTTATCTAGATTTGATTCTACATATCTAATGCCAAGTACACACCTACCGTATAGGATTCGTGCACTAAAACTCGCGACTTGACCCGACCCGCGTAAAACTGAAAATGGGCCGATTCATTTTTCGAATCACGAATCGCAATCGTAATCGGCCCGTTTTAGCCCTAAAACTGAGTTTTTAGTCGCGAATCGCAATCACTAGGTGTGTGCGGGAAGCGCACACCTAGCGATTTTTGTGCGCGAAACGGGCAGTTTTAGATCGTATACAGTAGGTGGGTGCGGATAAACGGTAGGTGTGTACCTGGCATTACTTAGATACTGGTACACTTATTAAACATTAGTCGCCACATGGAAATAAATACTGAGGCAATTTAATGGAACCTGTTAGTATTAGTGCTGAAGCCTACGGTGGCAGATTGGCAAAATTAACTTCAAAAGTTAGCCATGTAAAATAAAAGTTACTTCAAAGTAAAGTAAGGTCGATTAAAACGGTCAACCTAATATATTTACTTCAGAAAATTACAAAATCTCAAAACCATTGGACAACGCAACTTTAAGCATTTGTTACTGCATGGAAGAGAACAGTAAGTCAATTTAATAGAACCTGTTACTGCTGATAGCTATGCTGAAAGAGCTTTGTTATGCAGGCCAAATTTAATTTGGTATGTTTGCACTTCAAATATCTCCAGAGGTAGCCATTTAAAATAAGAGTCACGTCAGATTAAAGTAAGGTAGATTACAAGGATCAACGCAATATATCTATCACTTTCAAAATGACAGAAACTCAAAGCCATCGGGATATGCAACTTTAAACATATTGTAAAATATTCTGACTTTTTAGGTCTAGTTCATAAATAAATAATAGTTTAAATAAATTCTGAAATATCTCTTTTCACAAAACTCATGTGAAGCATTAAGAAAACTGTTTTAATCATATTTAATCCATCCAGTTATTTCTATAAAGTCATTATAATAATATTCCAATTATATAAATACCACTATAAAACCTCTCTAATAATACCTAATTCATTCTATCATGTTGATAAATACATATGCATAATATTCAAACCAAGTTGCGAAACCATGGTAGATTATGTATATTAAGTGAAGTGATAATTAATATCAGATTGTTCTAAGGTTCTACATCAAATATAACCACTGGAGATAAGAACTCTGGAAAATTATTACTGTATTGGTATATTTACATGTATTACTGAATTGAAGTCTGTTGGTATTATATATTGTATGAAGGGAGGTAAATGCTGAAACTAAGGTCAGCATATACAGTTGCTGCAGACTGTTGTTTCTTCACCCAGACAAATGGTCTGTGAAGAATGCCACAGAATGGGTATAATAATTAAGTCAAGAAACTGAGTTCTGTGTGCCTGTTATGGTATGATTTACAGATGCCAGTATCTGAGGGAGTGTTAGCACACAGGTGACAATGCATGGGGGCTGTGGCTGTGTGTGTGTATGTGAGTCTTTGCAGGACCTGCCAAAGCCAGGTGTCAGGCTGGAGGTGGGAGGTGGAGTGTGTGTGTGTGTGTGTGGTGAGCCCTCCCTGCCCCACCTGGTGGCAGTTTGCTGAACTAAACATGATGCAATATGTAATTCTCAAAGTAAGGCATGTAGAAACTCCTACTATTTTGGAGTTGTTCCAATCTAAGGGACTGGTGACCAATGGTGTTATGTAAAGATAAATAGGGTTGATACTCCCATATAAGTGTGATTGGTGAACTTGATGGAAAAATATGTATCTGACATATGTATCACCCCCTTACCCAGCAGGGGGGAATGGTGGGGGTCCACCCACTCCCACCCTGCCTCCCCCCACCACTGACAGGAGGAGTTCAGCCAATGAAATGCCATGTTACTGTCTCTGACTGAGGAGACTCCCAGCAACTGTGTACAGTATTTTGAATGTGTTCCATCTGAATAAAAGAGCTGGACAGGGGGTGTGGCAGGCAGATGACCTGGAGACAGCACAGCAGGAGGAGCCAGCCACCCCTCCCTAGTATTAGACTTTACCACACTTAATTTCTGTTGGGTTACTATTTCTTGGAACTGATATAGTAAGCAGATATAGTAAGCAGATATAGTAAGCAGATATAGTCAGCGGATCATCGCTTGAGTAATATCATACATTAGTGCTTTCTGGCATCCACACATAGGAGTTAAGGGCACATTCCATATACGCGTAATGCGTTATGCGTTATGCGTTATGCGAATGCCATCATTCCATACACGTGTAATGTGTAATGCGTTATGCGGCACATGACTGGCTATATTAAAAAAATTAAAATAAACAATTATTCTCCATACTGCTCTGTATATGACCAAATATTGCATTTATATCTATGTAACTTTTTGTACGTCAGATGGGGGTTCCTACATTTATTATAACCAAATTATAGATAAGTATTCATATTTTTGTGGCTCTGGTAGCATTTTTACCAACCCGAACCCCCACCACAACCACTACCATATGTTTCCACTCAGCAGCCTTGACAACCCCCCTCCCAGACCCCTGTCCCGGCTGTCCGTAATTATCAGTCGCCTCCTCCATCCTTATATCAATGGACAAATGCGACTGATGATTTTCTATTCGCACCACCTTTACGCATACACATTACGCACCGATCACTACATGGAGCGATCGGGATAATGGATTTCTTTCGCATTCGCATTCGCATTACGCATTACGCGTGTATGGAATGTAGCTCATAGGTTTCAAGGCGTTTTGATTTTTTGTCGCATTCGCATTCGCATTACGCATTACGCGTATATGGAATGCGCCCTTTAGGGTTCTATTTCCTAGATTATATCTTGTAAAATACAGCTAGTTAACAATATGTTGACGTATAGAAGGGAACACTAAACTAATTTGTCCAGCATTTCGGCAAGGATACCAAAAGTAGATTTGCATGTTTTCGCTTCAAATGTCTCCAAAGTTAGTTATTTGTAATAAAAGGTACTTCAAAGCAAAGTAAGGTAGATAGTAAGTATAGTAGCCCGTAATGAGCCCTACTACCTCAGTTTGGAGGTAGTGACTATACTGACCCCTGTTTGCTAAGAAATAGTAACAGTATGGCAGCACAATAGCAGGAACAGTCTCTAGGGTGGACTGTTCCACCCTTTGCCAGTACAGGACGCGGTGGCCGAATCGGTAGAGCGCAGGCTTCCCGTGCAGAAGGTCTGGAGTTTGAATCGCAGCCGAGTAAAATCAGCAACTTATAAAATTTGAGACTTGTCACTACCTATCCTGGTGCTCGGCATTAATAGGATAAGACAAGGACTGGTTATCCCAGTATTGGGATAATGTGGCTGTGTGGGATATCGGGTCCTAGTGCCAGTGTCCTGGTCTCCCGGTGGGACAGCGCTATAACGTCGCCACGAGTGCGCACTGTCACAAGTCGGTACCCGTCCTGATATGACCTTAGATGTTGCTAGGACGTAAAACAACAACAAACAAACCCTTTACTAGCAGCTACCCTGGGAGGGAGGTTACATACAACCTGCCTGGGCAGTGAAGGTCATTCCTATTCTGACCTTGGTGGAATAAATCAGGGAGCACCCTGGTGTTGAAAGCTATCTCAGTATTACTCCTGTTTAATGTTATCCCTCCAGTAGAGTAGGATCATGGTGCATCGCATAATGATCAACCTGATATAGTTATCTAAAACATAGTAAAATACCAACTTAAAACCACCGGACTATGCACCTTTAAAACAGGCTCCATCTCGAACAAGCACAATTCCTGGTTCATCTAATCCCAGGCGCACTCAACTGCCATTAAGGGGCTGTCACATTAGGGTTTTTTGCGGGAGCGTATGGCGGCGTAAGCGCGTTACATCATATACGTCGGCATACGCCGTATACGCTACTCATACGCTACGCATACGCTACTCATACGCTACTCATATGCCGCCAGATGCCGGCGTATGTGAAGCGTATGAGGCATACGCCGCCATACGCTTTCATAAATCCGTCCGTCCAATTTTTTTTGTGCATGCTCAAAAAAACGCGACCTATGAGGGCGTATGGCCCATACTGTCAAAAAATGTCACAGCACGCTCCCATACGCTCCTCGTACGCTCCTCGTAGGTTCCACATACGCTCAAAACCATCCGAAAGGTCACCAAATGTCATCATAGGCTGGCACGTGCAGGACCTACGTAGGTTTTCAATACGCTCCCGCCATATGCCGTAATGTGACAGGGCCTTTAGTGCTTCTATAATACACTAGGCTTCCCTGATAATTGCTCGATAATTACGCGGCAAATTACCTCACACACCTGACCATTAATCAATTAGACGTCCAATTATTCTTCCGGAGCTATCAAAGAGAAAAATTAACAGCGATAACGAAGTTTGTTTGCATGTAACTTAAGCGTGGAGGTCTCACTCGGCGACTCCGGTCACACCAGTTGATATATTAATATAGTAAACTAGTAAACTGTTTAATGGAAAACAAGATTTAAATGGTTTAGCTATGTGTGATTGGATACCTTATTGAATGCGTGAATTGTGTATTCCATTGAACGATAGAATCCTGGTACTTCAGTTCTAGCAACAACAAAAATATATGATTTTTCTTTGCACATAATTACTTAAAACAAATATGGTACTAGTGAGAATTTCAGTCCAAGTGAACAAGGGGTAAATATGATTTTGCTTTGCACATAATACACTATATTCATCATATTTACTTTATCTATGTGATCTTTTTTGGTTTGCCTTTATATTCTCATGAAGGGACTATTACAAATTTTATAATAACAACAAACGATTTTTATTTATATTTGACCAATAAGTATTACTTTAAATATATAGGATTTGGTTCATATAACTCCAGATCTCACTGGAAATACCAACTATACCAACAACATCGCTCGCTTCCTTCAACCTATTATTTATATCAAACTAGAAAGCTGTGTTTCAGATCTGCGATCAGCTGGATTCAACTAACATCAGATAGAATGATACAGGCTTGATACATCTGACGTGGCAGATTTATACCCACAATTCCATGCGAGCATTCGCTTTACTGTTCAGCTGCACAACGGCGCCGCAGGCGCATGGCTGGCCTTTGGTTAAATTATGAAAAATAGCACAAACAAATGTCACGCCAGCCATAAATTGGTTGGTTGTTGGAATGTTACGTCATGTCAACATCTAAGGTCATATCATGACGGGTACCGACTTGTGACAGTGCGCACTCATGGCGACTTTATAGCGCTACCCCACTGGGAAATCAGGCCGCCAGCACCATGACCTGATACCCCACTCAGTCATATTATCCCAACACCGAGATAACCAGTCATTGTCTTATCCTATTAATGCCGAGTGTCAAGCTAGGATGTGACAAGTATACATTTTGTAAGTCATTGGTTTAACTCGACCGGGAATAGAACTCCCGATCTCCCACATGGGGGGCCTGTGTTCTACCGATTCGGCGACCGTGTTCGGTGCCCAGCTATAAGAGTTCTGGAGGCTGCATGAGGGTCTGATCTGTAACCACCATTACAGTGAACACTCACCATAATATTGCGCCCAGCCCACATATATTTCTTAAGCAGGTTCAACTTACATCCGACCTGAACAGTGCACTCTGAACAGAATCTTGTATATATATGTTCAAGTGACCTTCAGTCATTATAACAGTGCACACCCCACATAATTGTGTGCAGGTTGAACTGACATGTAAACATATTAACAGTATTCACTGAACAGAATCTCGTGGTGGTTCAAGTTATCTTCAGTCATTATAACAGTGTACACCCCACAGACTCGTGGGCAGGCTCAACTGACATGTAACCATATTAACAGTACAAAATAATATTGTGGAGATCCAGGTTAGCTTCAGCTTTTATAACAAAGCACATCCTACAGAATCGTGTATTCTTGTATGGGTTTTTAGTGTCATGGAACTGTAATACCATTATATACTGAACAGAATCATATGTATGTCCAAATGTCTTTTTTGGGGGTAAATGATCATTTTTGTTAAGCGAATATGGTCGTCATTTGTGACCTGGGGTTGATCACCGCGCAACAATGTGATCAATTGTCATTATTTTTGGTACTATTGTCTGTGTGACCTGTGATCGATCGCCGCACAAAGGAGTAATCAATTGTCATTTTTTGTGTTGCTTTGTAATTGTTTAAGGTTGCATGGTCCGGTGGTTTTGAGTTTCTGGAATTGATTAATGTTCATCCAGATCATGCAAAGTGCTGGGTTTCAGTGTTGACTATGTTGACAATAGTGAGTGTGCGCACAAATATTGTCATTATGTGTGACCTGTGGTTAATCAGCACACAAAAATGAAATCAGTTATCATTGCTTTGTCACTGTTGTCAACTACATTGACAGAAGTATATATCCTAGAACACATCAATTGCAGTGGCTTGGCATGATGCTGAAAGGTTATAAATAGTATCTGCATGACTCCTGATATTTTGTATGACATGGCACCTATCACTGTTGACCATGTGAATTGCAGGGATGTGGGTGATGCACTTAGTGTCACACTGCATATTTTAGTTTAAAAAAAAAGGCATGCTGGTACTTTTAACAGCATGTTGATACTTATAATTACTCTACACTGCACTACCTAACG
The DNA here is from genome assembly GCA_030323885.1 of Branchipolynoe longqiensis. Classification (NCBI taxonomy): domain Eukaryota; kingdom Metazoa; phylum Annelida; class Polychaeta; order Phyllodocida; family Polynoidae; genus Branchipolynoe; species Branchipolynoe longqiensis. The sequence continues at coordinate 48,694 of JASIRB010000588.1, read as the reverse complement.
ATGCGTGATATCATCCTTACAACTATTGTGGGTGATGTTTGGTTGCTAATCCTTGCGAGCATGCTACACAGTCACAAACCGATCAGATAATATTACATCTCCTAACCCATGAGACAGATGGCCTTGATATCTACGGACACTCCAGCAACGGATCTCCAAATCATTAACTCACCCCCATCTACCAATATAACTTATACTCACTCTATGCAACAGTCAATTACTTGGAAAATAGTCATCGATATGACATTATTACTTTATTCCATTGCAGGTGGGATAACAACTTTAACTTTTATAACTAATCTTGTGCTTGCAACAGACAGGGCAGTAACAATATTTACTGGGGAGACAATGGTTCTTAGGTTTGAGCGCGCTGGGACCACAACTGGGGGCAATTACTGGCCAGGCTTCCTCTGAACGACCTGAAGGGTCTGCCAGGCTTTAAAATAGGACACCTTAATGTACGTAGTCTAACCCATAAAATTGAACAACTAAGAATGGACTTGCCATGGTCAGGACTTGATATTTTTACAGTATCAGAAACATGGCTAAACAGCCACATTGAGGAAAAGCTGACATCAATTCAAGGGTACAAGTTCCTAAGATTTGACAGGCAAACAAAGCTTCCAAATGGCCAAGTCAAAGCTGGTGGAGGCCTAGGATTCTACTGCAAAGACACACTGCAAATAGACACTGAAAAGTATGCCAACCACAATATTTCAAATGGAACTCTAGAATTACAGTGGGCAGTCATCACCAGACCACACACAAAGAAAATTCTAATAGGTAATGTATATAGGCCCCCAAATGGGAATATGCAGGAAGCTTTTGACCTACTAAGCTCAACCATGAAACAAATTATAGACATTAACAAATATGAAACTCTTCTCATTGGTGATTACAATGCAGATTACAGTGCAAAAAATCAACCATCAGCCAATATCATGAGACAATTTGCCACAGAACATGAACTGCAACAGATGATTAACAAAACTACTAGAAGCACACAAACCTCAAATACAACAATTGACCTGGCTTTTACAAATATAAAATATTGTACTACATCTGGTATCCTCCACTACAACATAAGTGATCACAAACCTATTTATATAATAAAAAAACAAACAAGGCATGACAAACAAACCACATCACACTGGGGCCGCTCATATAGAAACTGCACCTATGAGGACCTTTCAACCACATTACGGGGATTTGCTACCGATGAAATATTTTATGAGCAAGATCCGAACAAGTGCTGGGACATGTTAGAGGCTATCCTTGATAGAGCTGCTGACAAACTTTGCCCAATGATTGAACTGAGAATAAGAAAAAACACAGCTAAATATTTAAATGACGAATTACAAGAACTACAACGAGATCGGGACTACTTTTGCCAAAAGGCTGAATTAACCAAAGACCCAGGGGATGCATTCATAGCCAAATGCTTAACTAGAAAGGCCAGGACTGAGGTTCGAAAGGCAAAATCTAGGTACTATCTTGACCAAGCCATCATTCACAACCAAAACCCCAAGAAATTTTGGTATGAACTAGATCAAATAGAGCCTGATCCCAAGCCAAAAATCAGTAATCTAATAAACGACAGTACTGGTGAAACAATACCTGATATTCAACTAGCAGAAGAGATCAACAAATACTTTGTTGATATAGGAGCTAACCTAGCCCAAAAATTTCAACCAAAAGATGATGTCCAGGAAAACTATAAGGTTGTAGTTAACCAACATAGATATGATCTCATAGAAACAACAAAAGAGAAGATCCTTACCAAAGTACAAAATCTATCACCATTCAAACCTTCAGGCATGAAGGACATCAGTTCAACCTTTATCAAGGGCACCATCAAGGCTCTAATAGATGAATTTACATACCTATACAACCTCATAATTACTACTGGACTTTTCCCAGAAAAATGGAAGAGAGCAACAGTTACCCCTATACCCAAGGTAGGTAACCCAAAGTCCTGTAATGAACTGCGACCTATATCCATACTACCTCTCCCTGGCAGAATAATTGAACAGATAATTCACGACCAAATAAAAACATTTCTTGAGGACACTAACTATTTAGCCACCCAACAAAATGGCTTCAGAAAAGAAAAGTCAACGACTAAGGCACTTGCCTCATTAATGGATGAATTGTTGATTAGCACAGACAGAGGTGAGCTTACAATAGCTGTTTTTCTTGATTTCAAGAAAGCTTTTGATACAATTGACCACAAAATCCTGCTATGTAAGATCAAAAGAGCTGGACTGGGAAAAAGATCATGTATGTTCATATCCAACTACTTAAACAACAGACAACAAGTCACAAAAATTAATAATACAGAATCCTCCACTAGAACTGTCAGAACAGGAGTGCCCCAAGGTTCCACTTTGGGACCACTCCTCTTTCTGATATTTATTAATGACCTACCATTGCTGTCTACCAGTGCTAATTTCACACTTTTTGCGGATGATGCTGTCCTCACAGTGCACAATAAAAACATTATTCTGGCAGCTACTATGGTAAACAAGGTGTTAAAAAAGGTCAATATTTGGTGTGCTGATAACAGACTTACCTTAAACACACAGAAATCAGAATATGTGATATTTGGAACAAAATCTAGAAAATCGCACGCACAAAATATAGAGCTATATATAGGCAATGTAGTGCTAAGAGAAGTGAACTCGTACAAATACTTAGGAACCACACTTGACTCTACACTGAATGCGAACCAGCAACTATCGAGGCTGAACTAAATTCTAGGTATGAGAATGACAACCTTTAGAAAAATAAGATGCTACATGAGTGAGAACACAGCGCTCAAACTGTATAAGGCAACTATACTGCCAATAATAGATTATAATGATCTAATCTATGGCCTTTTAACAAAACAACAAGAAAATAAATTACAGAGAACTCAAAACCGAGCTCTTAGAACAGTATATAGGGGCAAAGTTCTCTCAGTGAATGAGATGCACACTAGATCTAATATCACATACCTGAGCCAAAGGAGAGATGCACATCTGCTATCTCTTATGTTTATCAGAGCCAAGGATGAAAACTACATAGACCATACTACCAGAGTTACGAGGCAGGGGGATGCTACACTCCTCAAAGTTCCTAAACCACACACAAATAGACTGACAAGAGCCCCTATCTACAAAGGCAGCAAATTATGGAATGAACTCCCAGTCAGAATTAGACATGCACAAACACAACTAGAATTCAAGAACCTGGTAAGAATTCACCAAGCCAATCAGGCCCTTCTACAGGCCTAGTGATGAGGTCGCCATATTTAATTAGCTATCTATTATAAGCACCTATGGCCACCCCACCCCCTCCCAACACCCCACGCGCTCCTTTGCCTGCTGCCAACAAACCAAGTTATCCACCGTACAAATTATTTGCCCAGCAAATTCGGAAATGTGTATATCAGTCTGGTAGTATTGCTATAGACCGGGGGCCCTATGGTACTGGGACGGCTCACTCCCTATCTCTCCCATGTGATGTAAATTTTGCGGTGCCACCTTGTGGTGGGTTTGATCGACCCAGCTGCTGCTTGGTGTTTCACATGTAAACGCATATGGTTATATCGTGCATGAGATGGGTAAGCGTGAATACACATCAATATGGGATTGCTATGAACAGGCACACATCCTCGTCGCCATCATCACACATCTTTCACATTCATATATACATTTGTGCATATATTATAGCATCTGTTTAGCCGGGGGAGCAGCCAGCGCACCAAGTGGTGGGTTTGATCATTTGGATTACACAGTACAGGCTGAGTGAGCCGTCTTGGTATTGTGCATGTTAACGTAACATGTCTAATTCACTGGGCGGGGACGGAACCCAGGACAAGACCCGACCCCACCCCGCCTGGGATATAGAACACCCATACGCCCAGCACTCTGCCGCCACCTAGCGTTAACCCTGGGTACCCCCCTCCACCCACAGGAGGAGGACGCGACCCATTCCCGCCAAAAGAACACGTGACCGTTCAAACCCCACCCGCCTCCACGGCCGCACAACACCTCCAGCTCCCGATCGGACAACTCCAACCCTAACTTCAACCCACCCACCCACACCTCACAAAGACCAGACGGGAAGCGTAAAGGGCTCGAATCCGGTCCCCACATACCACCACTGGGACCAAAAAAAAAACCGGGACGAACGAACCACTAAGGACTAGCACCCAGATAAGACAACACCCGACATGTAAACCTCTGAACGAAGAAAATAAAAACCACTGTATGGAACTGCTGTCTCCACCTTAGTGAATTATAGGGTTTTTGTATAAATATAGACACTAATAAAGTCTGTACTAGACTACTAAATGACTGAAACGTACAATCCTCCAAGCATTGTTTATCCCATCATTACTAACAACCTACTTACTCAAACTACTTCATGTAGTCAAAAAACCTTTTAAGCATAACCCTATAAGCTAACCACACTCTATCTAACAGAATAAACAAACCATTCTACTAACACTCACTCCATCTCAAAATGTTAACTCCAGCAACATGATAGTTTTGCAATTCACAACCTAGTAGGCATACAAACCTAGGGAGGGAAACTATGCCCCTAACCACTCCGTAATGTAAAAGTCTAATCAATACACATGTATGTATCAAGTGTGTAGGAATACAACATACAATAGTATAGTTAGACGAATCTTACCTTGGTACAGATGATGGATAACTCTTGTTTTCCCGAGGTACAAGCCTCGGGTAGTCGTGGACTAGGGAGAAGGAAGCAACACCCGGTACAGCAATCTTCACCTAATTATTCAGGATAAAAATGAGCTTAATGATTGGAATTCCTCATGTTTTTCTTTTTGGCACAGCAAGCAAAACGTGGTCATCGTGGCAGGTGTGGTGGGCAGGCCCTAGTCCACGACTACCCGAGGCTTGTACCTCGGGAAAACAAGAGTATACCATCACTTCTGTCCCAAGGTAAGATTCGTCTAACTATTCTATTTACCTCGGCTACAACGCCTCGGCTACTCGAGGCCGAGGGAGACTTTAACGTAGCCTCATTTTTATCCTCTAATTAGTCTGATAAACCTAGTAATTTTCTCAGTTGTAAATTCCAACTTTAGTAAATTCTTCACACATCTTCTTAGTTGTGAGTAGGCGGGTTACAACCCCGCCTGTCTTTTCTAGTCGTTTGTTGCCATATTTAGCCCAACGACCTTGCCGACTTGCAGCCGGCATATGCTAGGATTCTCTTCACTGAGATTCCAATTGTCTCGTTTTCGAGACCATAGCGACCTCTTGTAAAGTGCGAAGCGTAGCGTTCCTATGTCAAAGGCTGCTGACTTGAGCACGTGAATCGTCCAACTGGCGATCGCATCTCTGGATAAGCTACGTGGCTTTATGATGCTTACCAATAACGGTCTGGAATTATGTATTCCTTTTATCTTGGATATATAAGCCCTAATGGCTGACACTACACACAGTTTCCTGTCATGTGGGATCTCCATTAAAAAGAATCAAGGAGAGGGGCATCTCCTGTACTGTTTGATTTTAAAATTTTCCAAATCAAACTTGGCCTCCTTGTTATCAATGTCTAGGCCAGTAAATAAAAAGGTCCAACAATTACTTGGGCCCTATGACTGGTTACCCAAAGTAACAATACAGCTAATTTAAAGCCTAGCTGATTATCTATAGATGTCCACAACTAGAACAATTTCAAGGAAACCTTAAATACCCCTGAGACATGCCCAAAACCTATTATACTATGGTTTAGGAGGGTTTCTTTTTCATATAATGACCTAATACCATCATCCTGCATCATTCGTAAGAGGCGGACTACCTCGCAAGGGATGGGTCCATTGGCTTAACTTTAAGTATTTAAACAAAAAATGCCCTGGATTTCGATTATGTGCAATGGCATAACAATTATGATGTAACTTGTTCTCTTTCTAGATTCAAACCAATCAACATATTGAACCAATATCATCATTTAATGACCAGGTCCAAATAATCATGCCGAGTAACTTTCTCTAAACCAAAGTATTGTAAATATGTGTTCCGAAAAGAATGCCAGAAGGGGTGTTGTTAACACATCCCACAGCATCCATTAATGCTTCAAAACTTTTCCCGTACGTGTAGGAAAATTTAAGGCTAATTACTTCCAACCATGTCTGCATGTCCCAAACAGGGACCATCAAGGCCCATCCTTGTTACTCTGCCGATTCAGCTGAATGTTTAGGAAAACGTAATCAAATTTAATTTTCCTCCCAAATCAAAGGGAGACAACATCCACTTGCCAAAATTACTTGCTACTGGATGCCATAACACTATAAAGCTTTTATGAAATGTTATTATTTCATGATGCCAACAAAATAATATATGGCCTCATCCCAATTACATTTAATCTAATTTCCAGACTTTGATTTATGATTGACATTGTCCTTCCCATGTTGCGAATGAAAGCCATTACTGTAGTACTATACTGTCCACATCCTGACATAGCATTAGGGCGTGCCGGTCTAAACACGCTATCCCTAAATACACTGCTTCTCAACTCTAGAACTTAATATGATGCTAAGTTCTTCATCAAGGTCAACGACTCTTCACCAAATCCATTTTAGTTCGGTTTGTATGCTTTGCAGCAAACTCCTAACTTCGTAAATGTGTACCTCTCAACCATTTACTGCATTTTTACCAGATGCTTTTGACTGCACCCAGCAAACCGATAAATCATACACTGTCGCGGAAGATCCAGTCCTTCACTTTTCATGAGCGAACAAATTAACAGTATTTGTAAAGAATGGCAAACACAAGCTAAACCACTGGTAAACAAGTAAATTCATATAGTTGTTCATTTCGAAATAAACCTACAAAGTTCGGTCTGTTTCATAACTTTGGTCGGTAACTGCCTGTGACTGCAATGGACGATAATGGACCATAATGAATTGAATCATCAATTTATGAACACCTTACCATTATTTTTACCTCCTGGAAAAAACCATTTCATGGCCCTGCTGAGTTTGCTTTGCTGCAACCTCCCTTATTCTGTTGAGATATTGGAGTGAGAGCATTACTCTAGCTTCATGAGCCGATTCTCTAGCCCAGCAGGCCGACATCTGGCCTGCATAGCTCCCTAACACATGTTATACCAGGGTAGGGCTTAAACCATCACTACCGGTAACGAGTACTTATCATCAGATAAAGGGGAGCCTTGGTGTTACTTCCCATTCTTGTAAGCAAACACCCGTAACTCCAGATCTCAGGATCATTGAAATATAGAGTGCTCAACCAACTATTTGTTAATTGTTTCCTCCTAGAAAAATCTATAAACATCCAGAGTGGTACCGTTAGTAACAGTGCAAACCCAATGGCTAACCCAGCCAAAAAATCTCTCAGGCCAGACACACCAGAGTGAACCAACAGAATATTCCGAGTGGTCCTGACAAGCCGTCCATATGTGCACCCTAGTTTGTTTTGTCGTCAACGAATCATGGGCTGTAAACCTCGTCATTGTCAGGAGGCGGGTTAATCGTAATATGGCTACACCAGCCAACACTCTTCCGCTTGTCAATGAGCGGCATAAGTACTGATGCAACTGCCAGCCAACCTCGTTCTCTATCGCTCAGTCTGAATAAAGGATGTAACTTCAGAGCAACCTCACCCTCCTTGCTACAGCTTACTAAAGGGAATGTACTTCAGAGCATAAGTCACCGGATGCTATACGTGTCAGGCTCCGACTGAGTTGAGGACCATTTGAGCCCAAGGAGGCTTCACTAACCCGGTTAGGTTTCAGTCAGCTGACGGAAGCTGGCCTGGCAACATCATTGGACTTCGGCAATACATTGGACTCACACCTCGCCTCCATTAGTAAGGTGGACCTAAACAGGATGTGGCATTCACCAATTCATCACTCTCAGTTTGATAGCAGGCGGTCTCAAACGGATGTGGAATCACCAACACACTTCCGTTTGGTACAGACGGCTAAACTTTGCTTCGCCAACATCACTTTCCGTTTGGTAACCGGCGAAGATAACCTGATGGGTCACAACCATCAGCGCTCTAGGCAACGGGAGGCATACGCGTAATATGGCTTCAGCCAACATCGCTTCCGTTCTGGAACGGGCAACACAACGAGATGTGGGCTTACAGCCCATCATTGCTCACCACTCGGCCATGGCCGGGTACATTGTTTGATGAGGCTTCCGCCAACATGGCTCTCCATTAGCCAACAGCGGCTAAAACGTGATGCCATCATCGCTTCTCCGTTATGCAACCGGCGGCTTAAACACTGATGTGGCTTCCGCCAACATGCGCTCTCCGTTCGGCCACGGGCGGCAACTACTGTGTTGGAGAACGTATTTACACCGTTCCAACACAGGCGTGTAAGCTAATGTGTCATGTCGTAGGGTAACAGTATGGAAGCCGGAAACCATACGATGGAGGGCAGGTGACGCAGGCAGTTATCGTAGCGCTCACATACGTTGTACACTAATGCTACGTGACTCGAGTCGGCCTAGCAACTTCGGAGACATGCTACAACAGCAACCCAGGATAGAAATCCTACGAAACCTCGGAGGTAAGCCTTTGTAGGGCACAACAGCATACCCTATTATTACAGAAAGGTCTCGCTGAAGAACCAACGATTACAGAGGGCCAGCCTACTCGCTGCTCTCCGTTCGGCAACGGGCGGCTTGTTTGAACCCAAAAATCTTACCTGTGATGTTGGCAACCACCAACATCTACATACACAATTTTAGATTAGAAAATATTTCCTACTAATACTGGAAAAAACCACTAGATGTTCAATCATATCTACACAAGAAATACGTATCCTCCTTATTTTTGGTTTAAATAAAAAAAACCGCTAAAACCAATAGCGATTCTCAACGCCGAAGTAACCAACAGCATATACATCTACCAGTAGGGGATACGTCCAGAATCACCTACTCGGCCAGCCTATAATCTTATCTATGCAGAGCAAGAAATTCCTTAATATAGTCACTCATATTCTAATACTCGTAGAGAATATGTTGTACACGTTTCCTCCAGTATTCTTGGTTTTAAAATCATAAAAACGCTACGCAACACATAGCGAATATTGAGGCGGAAATCCGACCAGAAGTAAACAACATGGCGATGATCCAAACTCTACGTACCGTACACCCGATATCGGTTTTTTTCGCCAATATATACTTTAATATATTCACAAATATTCTAATATTCATAGAGAATATTGATGTACACAAGAAATATGTTATTCTTGGGTTTAAAGTCTAAGAACGCTACGAAACAATAGCGAATATCGAGTTCGGAAATCCGACCAGAAGCCAAACCACACGGCATTGTCCAACTCTACACACACCGGCAACCGCAAACGGTTTTTTCGCCAATAAATTCTTTTAAAAGATTCACCACTATTCTATATACTCGTAGAGAAAATATTGTTGTACCCATTTCCTCCAGTATTCTTGGGTTTAAAGTCATATCTGAAAAAGCAACGTATCTAGTCGAATACATGGACCGACCATGAACGAGATGGCACTGACACCTGTCCGAACCTCGAAAGCACAGCGGCAGACACGTACGTCTCCCTTCGCACTAAAAGGTCCACCCCAGTCGTAAAAAACGCTACAACAAAGCGTATCATAATAACAATACGTAGCGAGGCAATATCCTATAACTCATATCTACCAATATTTAACCGAGCGTATTTACTTTCGTTAACTCGTATATTTCCTGCAAAAACTGCTGTAACTCCTCGTAACGTCCTCCCGGTACGAGTGGAATATGCTAATTGCTGTACCGGATGTTGCTTCCTTCTCCCTCTGTCTCGAGTAGCCGAGGCGTTGTACCGAGGTAAAACTGCTATTTTTGTATGTGAATTGTCAAACTATACCATATGTAAGTCTTTGAATGTTTGATATTGTTATTTCAGCTGATTTGGGCTAGCTGCATATATTGTAAATAACTGTATTGTCACATGGCTGGAAGACCAGTGCCACGGCGCTGACAAAAGACTTTATTCAATGAATAAACTATATTTACAACAACAACAAAAAATAAAGGTATTTTTGTTCAGAGCCGAGGCACTGCTCTTCCGGTCATTCAATTGTAATAACAGTACACGTTAAAGGGAATTTTATGCAGGTCCGAGTGTTGTACAACCTTAATAACAGTACAGGCAGAACATAATCTTATGCAGGTCCGATTATTGTACAATCTTAACAGTAGAGGCTGAATAGAATCTTATGCAGGTGCAAGTGTTGTATAATCTTCTCTTTTTTTGGTACATTAGTTGTTTAAGCAGGGGAAATTTCAATAGTGGATGATTGGTCTTCCTCATTCCACTGCTCCTTGCCATATCCTAATAATGCTGAGCGCCTGGCTAGGAAGTGACAAGTGTACATTTTTAAGTCATTCGGACCCATGATCTACCAACATGGGAGACGGACGCTCTAACTCATTCGGCCATCCCGTCTTAATAACAGTACATGCTGAACAGAATCCTATGCAGGTGCAAGTGTTTATAATCTTAATAACAGTACATGCTGAGCATAATCTTATGCAGGTCCAAGTGTCTTACAATCTTAATAACAATACATGCTGAATAGAATTGTATGCAGGTACAAGTGTCATACAACCTTAATAACAGTACAGGCTGAACAGAATCTTATGCAGGTCCGATTATTGTACACTCTTAATAACAGTACTGGCTGAACATAATCTTATGCAGGTGCAGGTGCCATATAACCTTAATGACAGTACATGCTGATCAGAATCGTATGCAGTGCAAGTGTCTATAATCTTAATAACAGTACATGTTGAACAGAATTTTATGCAGGTCCAAGTGTCCTACAATCTTAATAACAGTACTCGCTGCACAGCATCTTATGCAGGTCCAAGTATGCGACAACCCTCCCCCATGTAATACATTTAGCCAGAAGTTAACAAATTGAACAGCACTGCGCATGCTTTTGAAGAAATTAGCCAGCATTCCCAATGGGACCAAAGTCCCAATCCAATTTACTGATTGACCCTTCAACCGGATGTGGGTTGTGTCGCCTGGGGCACTGGGAGCCACCCCCTCCAGCCCCCTCCCTTCTGCAGGTGACTGTCATCGCCTTCAAACACTGTGCTTGTGTCAAGTTCAGAACCTTCTTTGTCGTGTGTCTGTTGGGACTTTTCTTTCTTTTTTAGTGTTGAATTTATTTACGCTGCTCATAATGGATAAGTGTGTTAACACTTGTTTTCACTGCTGGGAAGCACTAATCCAATTTGATTTAAATCTTCTGAATTTTGTTTTAGTAATAGATTTGGCTTTCTTGCTTCTTGTTTAGGGCTTGTAACTGTTTGTAGATTGCAAACAGTCCAAAATCCAGCCTTTACTATACTTTGTTTTAGTCCACTTAAACATCATCTGTTGTTTGCATCTTCCAATCACGAACATACGCGATGGCAAATGCGCTGAGCGTCCGGCTCCCGTTCTGGTAGGTTGTAGTTTTCGAACCCCCGAACCCCCGGGTTCGAACCCTGGCCGAGTCAAACTAATGACTTAAAAATTGATACTTGTCGCTACCTAACCCGATGCTTCGCATTTGTAGGACAGGGTGCAGAGCAGTGGAATGAGGAAGACCAAATGTCCCCTGCTTAAAGTTACATAGTCTGACAGTTTAGAGATTATGATTTTATCTTTCTGAGGAAAAGATATTAAATTGATTGTTATAATCTACCTTACTTTACTTTGAAGTAACCTTTATTTTAAATGGCCACCTTTTCAGATATTTGAACTGCAAACATGTCAAATTAATTTTGGCAAGCACGCCAACACACTGACACCATAGGCTTCTGCAGTAAAAGGTTATATTAAATTAACTCAATATTCCCTTCTATGTGACAACATATGCTTAATAAGTGCATCAATATCTAAGATAGATATGTAGAATCAAATCTAGATAATTGCGTTGGTTTTGAAAAATTGATGCTTCATCGGACTATGCAGCTAGATATGTAGAATGAAATCTAGATAATTGCCTTGGTTTTGAAAAATTGATGCTTCATTGGCCTATGCAGCATTAATCAACTAATGTACCCCATGTACTTGGAAGGCAGCATTATACCAGTATCAGATTCATGGGTCAGTTCTTTAGGAATTATACTGGGAACAAATTATACCTATACACCGGTGTAAAGATTTCAAATTCCCCCCCTGATTTCAAATTCATCCCATGGGAATTTGAAAACGTTTTCATTTTCCCTCCTTCGTTTTAACTTTCCCTCCCCCCATTTTTGGGGAATTTTCTTTATTTTTGTTATTTTTAAGAATATCTTTCATGACAAATATAATAATACACAGAGAATAGCATAATGGAAATTATTACTAGTAATACTAGTACAACAAAACATATTTCACCCCAAATGACACAAAAAGTTGCCAAGATGGCTAAGAAAGAAATATTATGGGTCTGAATTTTAAAACGTTTTTTAAAGTTTTTTTAAACAATTTTAAATTCCCGGAGGGGGGAATTTGAAAACAGGGGGAGGAATATGAAAACTGTTTTTAATTTCCCTCCCAGGAATCTGAAAACGTTTTCAATTTCAGCGGAGGGAAATTAAAAACGTTTTCAGATTCCCGGGGGGGGAACTTGGAAAGGGGGGAAATTGAAATCGTTACACCGGTACACAAAAGAAACACACCAGGTTACCTCCTAAGTTTGTCTGTTTGATCACTCCGATTGCCTGATACTACGTGATATTGCTTAATGGTTTGCATACCTTATTGTATAAGTACAAGAAGTTATTCATTCCAGTGATACATTCTATGGCGTGGCACTGGTGCTTTTCTATTTTCTCTGAAATCCGCCATCTTCTTTTTCAATCGAGGATTAAAAACTAGGAAAATTTAGTAAAATAATAAGAAAGTGACCAATGATAATTAAATAATTGAAATTGCCATGCATTCTTTAGTTTATCCACTAATCACTAATGTTTGCAGACAATAGAACCCCATTTCCGGTGATTTGTGTATACCCTAATGGTGCTTCTCATAATATATTATCTCAAGTTCATTAGTTTATACAAAACAGAAGTGTAGAACTGTCAGCATATGTCATTATTGTAAGGTAAGTCTAGTTCCCTAGCCTTTGTCACTGTAGTGACATGTGTTAACATGGCCAGGGTACCAGGATAATGGTGGTCAGGCATATCGACCAATAAGATGAGTTCTTACAGTCTTTGTTTATATTATTGTTTTCTTGTTATTTAATATTAAAATTCTATTTTTATGCAAGTCCATAACACTTTGATGGTCAGGTGTTTTTTTAGTTGTTTTTTTAAATATTAAAAGTCTATTTGTATGCAGGTCCATAACAAGGATATGGAACTGATATGCTGCAATGAACATTGTATCCATATCTAGAGGAACACGCTTAGGGGAACGCAAAAACCCCACTCACACAGTTTTGTAGATATGTATACAATGCTCACTGTAGCATGCCAGTATATAAAAGCACAGCATACACTCACCGATATCGCAAAGGGAAGCCATGTTTGAATGCATCCCAGGTGCTGGAAATTAGTCACATTGTTGAGATTAATCCTATATAGCGATATCGATGCACATCAATCGATAATGTAGCAGTCAGCACTGACCTTTCAGGCAAGGAGCCACATAGACAGGTAGAAGTGGATAGGGTGATTGCATCTGCGAGCGGAGGTAGTGTAATGGTTAGCCTGCTAGCCCTAGAATGGCAACACATGCTGGTTCGAATCCTGTTCTAGGTGGAATATTTTCCATTTTCATCACCCTCCCTCCCAACAACAATAATCTGTCTGAAATCTAATATGCGTCTGGGATATAGATAACATATTCCCGTTTAGTGTCCGCCAGACTTGGTAGTGGTAGCTGCACAGGAGGGTGTTTTATCGCTCCACAGGATGCTCGGTTTGTAACAGGATTCTCCTATAGACCCCTTTCAATGTTTATAAACATCGTGTATGCGCGCGCAGCTTGGCTGCAGAACGAATGCACACTGCCATTGAGTTTGCCGGTATGCACAACGGTTTGTTTCTAGATGGTGTAGTTTTAGAGATATTTCACTTTTTCTGGATGAAGATTGCTCACGGCCATTGACAATGCATTGAGTTTGCCAATAAGCACAGTGCAAAACAACAATTTTATTCAAAATTAATAGAAATGCAGAACCCTAACAATATAAATTTAATATAATCTGTTCAGTGAATATGGTTTCTATATGTGTTCCAAGCGGTTTGTTCTTAGGTGGTGTAGTTTCAGAGATATTTTACTTTTTCTGTTTGAAGATTGCTCACGGCCATTGACAATGCATTGGGTTTGCCAATACGCACAGTGCAAAACGTCAATTTTATTCAAAATTACTAGAAATGCAGAACCCTAACCATATAAATTTAATATAATCTATTCGTTGAATATGTTTTATATATGTGGTCCAAGTGGTTTGTTTCTAGGTGGTGTAGTTTAAGAGATATTTCACTTTTGTTGTGTGAAGATTGCTCATAGCTATTGATTTGGGAGTGTGACCATGTGTCATCCTGCAGCCAAGCAGCGAGCGCAATGACCTAAATACTTATGCTGACGTCATATGAAATATGTCTATAGAGTCTGCCAACTATTGTTGATAACCTTTTACTTCCAGTTCTAATGGAGTGGCGCCACCCTCGGGCGCAGGCAAAACCAACAACTATGTCAAGTAAAATGATTCTTGATCCGATTCTACTGTGAATCAGACTATAAGCTTTGTTCACACACACAACTTTAGGCCAAACTAGATAAGGCGAACTAGATGAGGCGAACTAGGCGTGAAAGTGTGTCGAATACACACATGCAGTACTTGGGGAGGTTTAAGGCGGAAATCGATATCTGTGCATGAGCACGTCCATACTAACCAGCGCCACTTTCGTTTAGTCGACCTCACCACGAGAGAGTGTGGGTTCGACCTAGATATGTATAGACTGAATCGTATTGTTTTGGAATGGTCAAAACTTCTGCTGGGCAGTGAAAACCTAAAAAATAAATGATCAAAAAAATATCTGTGCACAGCTTGTGGTTTCATAGACCAAATTATATAATATGCGCTTTTGATCGACCGGAAAATAAACAAACTCAGGTCTCGACTGCGCATGCGTGTGACGTGCTTAAGCTGCCTCAAGTAAACCGCTACCGTCCACACAAGCAAGATGGGCCAACTTAAGCTAGTTCGCTTCATGTAAACTACCTCGCCACGCGGTCTACTTGAGGCGAACTAGATGAATCGACTTAGCCCTAATTCGCTTCAGCATCGGGTCCACACGGCCAATGTGAGTCGACTTACATGAGGCGAACTAGTTGAGGCGACTTAAGGCCCGTGTGTGACCCGGTGTCGCAGTTTCAACGCCCAGTCAGTTTCCACCGCACGTATCGACTCAAACTCAAGGCATTGTCAATGGTCGTGAGCAATCTTCATACAGAAAATACAGCAAAAGTGAAATATCTCTAAAACTACACCACCTATTAACAAATCGCTTGGTACACATATAGAAAACATCTTTACCAAAAAGGCTGTATTAAATTTATAAGGTTAGGGTTCTTGATTAGTATTAATTTTGAATAAAACTAAGGTTTTGCACTGCGCGTACCGTCAAACTCAAGGCATTGTCAATGGTCGCTAGCAATCTTCATACAGAAAATACAGGAAAAGTGATATACCTCTAAAACCACACCACCTAGAAACAAATCGCTTTGTACACATGTAGAAAACATCTTTACCAAAAACATTATATTAAATTTATAAGGTTAGTGACGATGATGTTAGATTTTGACGCATGCGCATGAAACTGACCGGGCACTGAAACTGACCGGGCACTGAAACTGCGACACCGGGATTATGTTGCCGGAATTGTGGATTTTGCTTATCTATAATAGGATGCAACAATCAAACATTAAAGGAGCCCGGGAACTGTACTCTGACAAATGCTCTCCAAGCATAACCTTGCTTGTTTTTTCTGTTTATATAACCAGACATGTGGGGGAGAGCGGGAGAGCCACTGCACTCGAACTGGGTCAGGGAGAGTGCTGAGGTCATGAGGTCAGTGCTGATGTATCTGGTTATGTAAACAGGAAAAGCAAGCAAAGTTGTGCTTGGGGAGCACTGACCTCACCACTGTCACATGATCAGTCTAGGTCACTCTACACCAAGAAGTGGCAAAGTTTAGTACTAATCATGCACCACCTGTGGTAGGAATTCGAACTATTCCGAGGTTGTTTGTTTCCCCGTGAGCTATAACGGGCGGCTTTAATATTGGTCTGATAAACGTTGTGTGGAGATATCGATATTCCTTAGACCAGATCGGATATCTATTTGGGATACATCCCTGTGATGTGATGCATGCTAGCAACATGGGTATTTCGAGTTCCGCTGGTCTCTCACAATAACGACTGAAGCTGGCACCCAGCACACCGGATCATAGCTACAGCTTACATGGTGGAAGGTGGGGAGAGATGGGGAATACACACACATACACTAGTGTAGTAGTGCATACATGAGCTCCACCACCACGCGGTGGCTGCAGGTACTATACTGTCGACTGTCGCAGTTCTGCGTCAAGTGGCAGAATGCTAGCCTGTGGGCAGGTCTCTATGTGAACTTCTGGTACAGCATCCGGCTAGTGGCTCCCCCTACCGTGATAGGTTATCTGCGACCTGGCTGGTCAGGGGGCAGGTCACTTGGTCTTGTGACACCAAAGTGGGCGGAGTGAGGAATAACTGTGGGAAGGGTATGTTTAAGCTTCATCGTCGTTCTTCCATGTGTGAATATATAGAGAGACCAGGGAGGAACCAGCCATACACGGTCTATCACACTGCTGCCGTGACCAGGACATAGGAAGTGTTATTTTATCTCATTTGAAATATCAGCCACGACAATTTCGCTGCAATCTACATTGTTTCGTAATGCTTTGGCGTTGCGGGTAATCAGGATCGCGAATACAGACCAAGGCGTGCCAGTACTAAGGACGTCTTTTGTGTCGCCGACTAGCGGAATTCTCTATAACTAAGAAACAAACTCGAACGCCGACTGGCGGTTCTTTTCTAACCTGGTCGCCAATCGGGTAAACAGGACTTGATGACGTATTATGCAGTATACTCGAACTGCCGATGCGCCCCTTTTCGGGTAGACTTTTGCTATATAAGGCGGCGCAGCGCCGGGGTTTGGTCATTACGACCGGAGGAGCCAGGAGACAATAACCAGCCTTAAATTGGCCTCCCACCCACCCTACATGTGAAAGTGGAAAGTAGGGCCATAGCATCTCTAGCCTCGTTTCTTAAGCATTTGTGAGCTGACATTTGTATAACCTGACATTTAACTTTCCTTAATTAAAATGCCATAACTATATTTGCTGTGTTCGCGTTTTTCCTGATTAGAAGGAATGTATGACAAAACCGCTACCAAGTTTGGACATCAGCTGTATGCAGGAGTCGGTGGTAGCGGGTTTTGGTGTTACAGCCTATTACCGGTTAGCTATCGCCAACGTCGGGAACTGTGTCAAGTCGTATACAGGAGCGCGTAACACTTACATTATAGCTAAAGGTGAAGTTATTTATAGATTTGGGAATTCCCTCGAGTCAACAATATGAATAATGCCGCCAATGCAGCGACGGCGTTAATATCGGTTCGAATTTAGGGTTAAATTGATAAGATTTCACTTATTGCGTATGTAATTCTGTTAAATATGACAGCATTGAATAGATTTGGGCCTGCGGCGGCACCGGCGCCGGCGATTTGCGACAGTATGGATATCGACGTCGATGCGGCGGCGGCAATTTGTTTACTTTACATTCGTCGATTCGAAAATATAAATATTAATATCGCAATAGATTTGGGCCTAATGAACTCGCTATACCTCCTATTTTCCAGGGGTAACCTAACACCGGTTAAGCTTTTGGTGTTAGGCCTATCACCGACTCGTGCATACCACTTTTTGCCCCTACCCGGGAAATTCCCTCCTACCACTGTTTTGGCTCGCTACCACCGAATACCACCGACTCCTGCATACGGGCCCAGGAGCTGTATGTTGTTCGGTGTAATGTAGGTTTAAAATATAGGTTCAATAGGGCTGGCAGTGACACCAATTTCCACCATGCAAATTCTTAGCTGTAGCTGAGACCCAGCATGCTGAATCTCAGCTTCAGTCCATACTGAGGGACCAGCGGAACTCGGAATATCTGAGCTTTTCCGATTTAAAAAAAAAAGAAGAAGATTCATTTCACTTTCTGGAATACTCAGGCGGTCCTACATGAGTTGATTAGTAAATATCATTTAAAATATTACATTCCTTTAAAAATATTTAATTCCAATTGAGGCTAATACATCACCGTGAATGGGTAATAACCATAATGATTGGCTCCCTATGCGTCTCTCCATCTTGCAGGCAGAACCATTACTATGGATTATATTGCTTGTTTGTGGTGGCATAACTATCAATATACACGGCATATTATGGGAGGCCTAGGCAGTATTTAGAAGTAACGGTAATTATGAGCTGTGATTTACATCATCTATATTCTGTTATAAATATGTTATTGACAATCCCGTCTTAACAAGAAAAACAGTATACAGTAAACCCTCTCTATACCGACCCCTCCACAGATCGACCAGTCCCCTATATCGATCCCTTGATTTGGGTCCCAACAATACCATTGTAAGGATATTCTAACTCTCTAAACCGACCACCTCCCTAAATGGACCACTTAAAGTCGGTCCCATGGTCGGTAGATTTAGAGAGATTTTACTGTAATTGTTAATCATTGAAAGTAAATGTATATATTTTATAATCAAATCAGAGATGTCCGCTTTCCATTTGGCAGGTCATGGTTTCTAGCTCCGGCCGAGTCAAACCAATGACTTTAAAAAAACTATACTTGTCGCTACCTAGTGTTGTATTCAGCATTACTAGGGTCGGACAAGGAGCACTGAAATGAGGAAAACCAATTATCTGTGATTGAAATTGCCATTGCTTACAGTGGCATAGTCTGATGAAAACATCAAATTTTCAAAACCAAAACAATTATCTAGATTTGATTCTGCATATCAAACCTAGATAGGAGTGCACTTATTAAACATTTTGTCGCCACACAGAAGGGAATGCTTAGGGAATTAAATAGAAAATATCACTGCAGAAGCCTAAGGTGTCAGAGTTTTTACATGCTTGTAATTATTAATTTTGCATGTTTGCACTTCAATTATCTCTAAAGTTAGCCATTTAAAATAAAAGTTACTTCAAGGTAGATTATAGCAATCAACCTTCTTTGGTAAGACTAGGGTTGCGAGTATCGCTTGTCCCTCAGGAAGGACTGACGCTGGGAGCCAGGAAGCCGGGTCGGTGACAAGGCACTGCTGGTTGTTGGGTCGTGCATGTGTGCACATCTATCAGGATTAAATCGACAATGGAGAGAGTAGAAAAGGACTCTGGATAGGCAGTGCCCGGCGTTATAGGGTTTTCTCGACAACTTAAAGAAAAATTCACTCGACATTCATCGATTAAAGTTACATAGTCCGATGGTTTTGAGCTTTTGAGCTTTTGACCTTTTCTGAGGTAAATCATTACTTTACTTTAGCTTGAAGTAACACTTATTTTAAATGGCTAACTTTTGCGATATTTGAAGTGTAAACATACAACGTTAATGTTGGCAAGCATGCCAAACCTCTAACGCCATAGGATTCTGCAGTAAGAGGTTCTATTAAATTGCCTTCTTTGTAATGACAAATGTTTGATAATGGACCATACAAGTTAAACATCTAGAATCAAATCCAGATAACTGCTTTGGTTTTGGAAATTTGATGTTTTCATTGGACTATGCATCTTCATGCATGGGAAATTTCAATCACGGAAAATTGGTCTTCCTCCTCCCACTGCTCTGTGATGTATCCTAGTATTGCCGAGTGCCAGGTTACGTAGCAACTAATATGAATTTGTTTAAATGTTTGCTATTATCTGGCTCGGGTTCAAATCCCATAACCTGTCACCTCGGATTCGGATGCTCAATTATTTTGGCCATCCCATCTGCTCAAGCTAATATAGAGCGTAGGCCTCCCGTGCGGGAGATCGGGAGTTCGATTCCCGGTTGCGTTAAACCAATGACTTACAAAATTGACACTTGTCACTTCCTAGCTTGGCACTCTGCATTAATAGGATAGGGAAATGACTGGTTGGCTTAGTGTCAGGATAATGTAATGTAATGTATCAGGTCGTGGTGCTGATGGCCTGATTTTCCAGAGGGGCAACACTATAAAGTCACCATGAGTGTGCACTGTCACAAGTCAGTACCCGTCCTGATATACCTTAGATGTTGCCAGGACGTACAATTCCAACAACCCTCCTAGTTTTGCATGAATGCGTTTTCTGAGTCTTAAATCTTATCTATGACCTAATCCATCCTGGTGGTCTCTCAGGGTACCTCGTTTCTGGAAGTTATGTTTGGGTTAATCTAGGCAGGGGAGTCTCAAGGGTTAAGCACTGAGTACCAGGGCCAGCAGTCCTATTGACCTTCCACCGGGACATGGGTAGAATGACATTGACCTCAGATGTCTCAGAAAGATTGATGGTTCTTCTTCTGAACGTGCCCAAAAGAGCTTTAGGTTTCCATGTTACTAATTATAGAATAATATAAAGCTTTCAAGGCTTTTCAAGGAATTCAGGATTTGATAGGGATTCAGGGTTATTTTCATTTGGACTTAAAGAGAAAACAACAATGGCGAATGTGCAGTGTCTGACGAATTTACATCAGTGGGGACAGTTCAATGGAATTCAATGCTTTTCAAGACTAATTATATATGTTAAATTCAAGTATTTTCAAGTCCTCCATCTCGCGACATACAAATTATGTCATTTTATGTAATTTTACGATAACTGTCCTCTGGCTCATACAAATGTGAATTGGGAATGGCACTATATCACAAATTAATCAGTATGTGTATCCCTAACTCTGTGCCAGGTATCATGCTGGTATAAAAAATGAACGATTTTTCACCTATGCCGCTGGACTATTCCAATGGAGCGCATGAAGACTTGTCAAGACTTTCCAGGCTCCGTACGGACCCTGCATTGACATAGTCATATGATTATATGGATCAGAATGCAAAAAATGGCAATTTTGTCAACAAGAACTTAGACTTACATAAAATTACTGCTGGACCCTGCCCATTCTTTTTTCTGATTATGGACCCTCGCAAGTAACTAAAAGATGAATACAATATGAAAAAGTGACCATCAAAGTAACCCTTACAGTAGGCATACATTTAGATTTTTCTAGATCTAAATCCAAGTGTCAATTGTGTTAAGCGGAACTTTCTATGCCGCCATATATTTTAATTAAGGTGGCACTGTATTGGACATTCTGCCTTTCTAAGATGTGTTATTATATTTTATATATCTCGCCTATTATCCTGTAGTTTTGTGCTGGGTTCTATTGGTGTATGTCCTATCCATTCCATTAGTTCTGAGAATCTAACCACTCCATTAGCTCTTACCCCTGGCATCAGAAGGTTGGCCGGTGGTGGAAATCGTCTATTATAGCATCCTCCCTATAGAAACAGCTTTTGTGTGACCACATCGCCCCCATGAGGCCTCCGGAGTAGTTCATGGGCCTGCCACCAGGCGGCGCTGCTGGTTTTAGCAGTTAGCTAATTCAGCAGACATCGTGTTTTACGTGTCCTCCAGATTAGTCCATCTGGACTAAATGTCAAAATAGCTCAATGAACCTAACATATATGGGCTACTTGAAGCCTTAAAGATCACATGATGTAGTGCCTTAACCAGAGCAGACGAGTCCGACTGAGCAATACTCGACAGCCAAAATCCATCGCAACTGGTGTTGTCTCCTGTTGGTGTGTGCCCCGTTGTGGCACTGTTAGCAATTCCTGGCCAATTAGAAAACAAACAAATAACTTGATTGTGGACAAAGCCACTTAACTACAGTACATCTATGACCTCGGTACATTTGGAAAGTACCATGGGATGCTGGTTACACACCATCACACCAAACTAGTTCTCAAAAACGTCCGACCCCGTTCTAAAACAGGGTAGAACATGGCCACCGAAAATGTTGAACATGCTCAAAGTTCTAGAGCACCCTTCCGTCCTTGCCTGTCCATGCAGTTCATAACAAGTTAGTAAAATGTTGCTACTATGTTCACTACATTTGCACACAGTTCGAGCCTGTTAGGCAACATTTTCAAGAACGTAGTAAGAACTACTTTGGTGTGATGGGGGTATTAAAGGGGCAGTTACAGAACCGACAAAACTTTATTTATTCACAATTTCCCTGATTGAATATGGCTTACCCGTGGTTTTATTAGATCTTAAAACAACCTCTAAAGAATTCTGAGGGTGTATCTGGAGCCCGGTTAATATTGAAGGCTTCTGTAGTCAAGACGTGCCTATTAATTTTGTCTTATGGTCATTCAGCCCTATTGACCCTTTTCTGCTGTTAGATAGATGTAGCACGGGGAATACGTATACAGTTGAATATGCTGTACCTATGAAACAGAATTGAAAAGTCTTTAGACTCATGGAATATCAAATATGGAGAAGGGATATAAAGGAACAGTTCAGTGGACAAAATATCACAAAGTCTACTTTGATTAATAGTGAATTTGAAACCCTTTGACTATGCCTCATGACCTATATAACTCCACCTATCCCATCCCCTTATGACGTCAGAGAGTGTGATATTTGACCTCCAACCCAATGAGTGGGGACTGAGCTGTACCCTTTGGCTATTCATTCATAGTAGTCCTCAGTGCGATGGAGTTAATATTTCTATAATTTGAATATTTTGTTTAAGCTACAGCAAATACTCATGTAAAATAATACAATGTTAAAAAATCAGGAGACCAGACCTTTAAGTGGACGCGTATGAATCGGTATCAGTGGATGCTGTATTATAAATAACAGATTAAATACCCATCTCTGACCCATTTTTCCAAGGTGTGCCTCCACCTTCCTTCCCGCCCTCCCCTCCGTGCTCCTCCCCACTCCCTCCTCCCCACTCCCTCCCATTCTCCTCTCCCCCTCCCACCGTCTCCCTCCACACTCCCTCTTTTCACTCCCTCCAACTCCCCCCCTCGCTCCCCCTCCCACTCCCTCCCCCCCCCCCCTACCCATTCTCCTCCCTCTCCGCCCTCCCGCCCCTCTCCCTTCCCACTCCCTCCCGATCCCTGTCTCCCCCTCCCCCCCCCCCCCTTCCATCCACCCCCCCCCCTCTGCCCTCACCTCACCTCCCACTCTATCTCCCTCCCCTTCCCTCCTCCCCAACTTCCTTCATCTAGTCAAGAACTGAGCCCTGTATAAATATCACGCAAACCACGACCGACTTGAAGCTCACCACTTGAGACTCGAGTTGGTGTCAGCGTGCGGCGTTCCCAAACAGAACGCAGACGACTTGCACAAAAGGCGGGAAATGGAGTGGTGGGGAACCCGGCCCAATTAGGTAATTTCCTTTAGTCTTTTGGAGGTGTCCGCGGACTATATATGCCTATGGAAGCATATACGGAATGTTCAAATCCCGTTCTCCAAATCCACGCCTGTGCAGTGGGTATGCGATTAATTATACACTGTTCTGATGTTAGAGAACTCGGAAATACTGATATTGAGGTGGCCCGAGGCACGCGGTTGTACGTGTGTGTGTGTGTGTGTGTGTGTGTGTGTCAGCGCGTGTGTGAGTGTGTGTGTCAGCGCGTGTGTGAGTGTGTGAATGATGTGTGCGCAGGTGATGGCGGCAGGAGGGAAGGAGGGTAGAAGGAGGGTAGAACTTAGAAGAGGGAACAGCATAAGGGAGGGGAGGGAAGGGGGAGAGGAAGAGAGGGGAGTAGATGGCAGGATGGAGTTGACGGGAGGCCAGGGGAGTAGAGGGGAGAGCAGGAAGGTTGGTTGGTTGTTGGAGTTTTACATCCTGGCAACATTTAAGGTCATATCAGGACGGATACCGACTTGTGACAGTGCACAGTCATGGTGACTTGATAGGGATGCCCCACTGAAAAATCAGCCTGCGATCACCATGACCCAATATCCCACTCAGTCACATTATCCTGACAATGACATTGAGCGAAACAGGTCCTTGCCATATCCTGTCGATGCCGAGCGCCAGTCTAGGAAGCGACAAGTATCAATTTGATAAGTGATCAGTTTGACTAGACCGGGAAGCGAACTTCCGACCTTCAGCACGCAATGCCCAAAGCTCTACCTATTCGGCCATCGCGCCCAGTGGGCAGGAGGTGGAGGAGGGGAGATGAGTGGAGAGGAGGGGAGAGGAAGTCAGGGGGGGGGGGGTGGAGGGGGCTGGAAGATGAGAAGGTATGTGTTTCCCAAGAAAACGATGCTCATTTTTATCTGCTACGCCGGGAGATGAACAAACTCGGTCTCTGGAGCAACACAGGTGCATGGAGGTAGGGGCTCAGGTTGGGAGTGGGGGTGAGGGGGCGGGGCTGAGCCATGGGAGGAAGGTATGGGGGAAGGGTCTACCTGTAGAGGGAGGGCGGGGAGGATGTTGAATGGACTCGTTTGGTTCTTTGTTCAGGTTTTACATCCTGGCAATATCTTAGGTCATATCAGGACGGGTACCGATTTGTGACAGTGTGCACTCATGGTGACTTTATAGTGTTGTCCCAATGGGACACCCAGCCACCGGCACAATGACCCGATTTCCAACTCAGTCATATTATGTTGATATTGAGTTAATCAATCCTTGCCCAATCCTAGTAATTCCGAGTAGTAGGTAGTGACAAGTGTTGATTTTGTAGATGATTGGTTGGACTCGGCCGGAATTCAAACTCCCGACCTTTCGCTCGGGAAGTCTGACGTCTTACCGATTCGGCCGCCACGTTCTGTCAATTTAATAGAACACGTTACTGCCTGAACTCTAATGTCAAAAATGTTGATGACGCCGTCACCATTAATTTGGCATTTTTTCATTTCAAATAGCTCCAAAATTAGCCATTTAAATTAAAACTAATAGTAATATATCATCTAACTAATGTAGTCATCTTTTTTAAAGGCAGAAACTCAAAACGATCGGACCATACATCTTTTACATTTACACGACGGGATGGCCGAATGAGTTGAGCGTCCGTCTACCATTTTGGTAGATCGTGGGATGCGAACCAACGGGTTCGAACCCTGGTTGAGTCAAACCAATGACTTTCAAATTTATGCTTGTCACTTCCTAGCCAGGCGCTCGGCAGGTAAAGGACTGTTTGGCTCAGTGCCAGGATAATGTGACTGAGTGGGATATCAGGTCATGGTGCTGATGGCCTGGTCTCCCAGTTGGGCAGCAATATAAAGTCGCCATGAGTGGACACTGTCACAAGTCGGTTCTCGTCCTGACATGACCTTAGATGTTGCCAGGACGTAAAACTCCAACAACCAACCAACCTTTTACATTTAGTAACCTTGCAAAGTAAGAGTCATTTTCTGTTGAATATCAACATTTAGATATTGGTTATTGACATTTGTTTGTTGTTTTACGTCCTCGCAACATCGAAGGTTATATCAGGACGGGGTTATTGAGATGCGTGGAGGAGACTCTCTGAAACTAGAGACAGTATATGCATACAGGCACGGGACGGCCGTGTGATCGCAGGCATAATCAGTGTGGCCGGTGTCACGAAATATAATTGTGTCCTCCCCCGATATTCTATTTCGAAATAAAATCTCGCCCGGAGATTATATTTAAAAATAAAACACCCCCTCCTGCAATTATGGAAATAATCAATGGAGGTTTTCCGCGATGCTTGTGCAGGAAGCTGCTATCAACAACATTAGTTCCTTCCACTGGTGGAAATCATCTATTAAACCTTTTCCACTCATCACACTGCACACTGAGCTGTACATTAGTACTTCCATTGCCATCATCGTATGGATTGATGATGGAAATCTTTTATTAGACCTTTTCCACCGAATACACTGCATACAGAGCTGCTACCCACAGCATTAGTACTTACACTGCCATCAGGGGCTGGGCTGGTGGTGGAAATCCTCTATTAGACCCTTTCCACCGAGAACCTTCCATTCTGTTTGCTATTTCCAACATTAGTTCTTCCAATGTAATCAGAGGGCAGACTGCTGCTGGAAATCGCTTATAAGACCATTTCTACAAAGCATGCTGCATTCTCTGCTGCTACCCACACCATTAGTTCTTCCACTGCCACCAGAGGGCGGGTCGGTGGTTGAAATCGTCTATGCTGGTAATGCAGTGATAAATTAAAGCTGCATAATCCGATGGTTCTAAATTTCTGTGATTTTTCCATGAGAAATATATTAATTTGATTGTTATAATATAACTTTGAAGTAACTTTGATTTTAAATGACTAACTATTGAGATATTTGAAGTGCAAACATGCTAAATTAATTTAGCTAAGCACGGCACAACTCTGACATCAAAGGTTTCTGCAGTAACAGCTTCTATTAAATTGACTCAATATTCCATTCTATGTCACAAGTGCATCAGTATCTAAGTTGGATATGTGGAATCAAATCTATGTAAGTGTTTTGGCTTCATCAGACTATGTAGCTTTGAAGCAATATAAGACTCTATTCACCAGTCTGCACCGTTCTCGCTTCACTGTAATACCCCTGTCACACTACGACGTAATGAGCGAATGTGAGCCTAACGTGGTAATTTTTCGTCATTACGTTGACGTATGTTGGGTTACGTTATGATGACGTCAGAATGACGTTAGACTGACGTCGAGCTACGTCACGTTACGTCGAGTTACGTTGAGGTTTTGGACATGTTCAAAACTTTCGACGTAACTCGAACGTAAGGGTTTACGTTCGCCATACATTCTGTACACGTTCACCGAACGTCAATGACATTAAACGGACGTTAGTCAAACGCTGCTCACTACATTCAACTCCGTTCCACTACGTTGACCCACATTAAACCCGGTGGAAATGTCCACGCGGCGTAATGGGAACGTCAGGAGAACGTCAGGATAATGTCAGAAGAACGTACGTTCAATGTACATTCAACGTTTCACCACCGTGTCATGACGTATGTAACGTCACGTAACGTTCTTCTGGCAATGGAATAACGTTCATAACATTCCGTGAGCGTAATGACGTTGTCCTCTCTCGTTGAATGATGGTATCACTATGCTTTACCGCCATTACTCTCTCGTCCACTAGGCTGCATCCACGTTCAACTTGTGCCCAAATTTGCATACTACGCCGAGAAGTTTGACGTTTTTCATGTTCTCCCTACATTGACGTTGTTACGTCGTAGTGTGACAGGGCCATGAACACTCTGCACCGGAGAAGGTAACCTCTTCCTTAATCCCAATAAAACAGTAGTTTATGCTTACCTATAGTTCACATCCTTGTTGCTTTTCATTGCGGTATCCCCATCCGTCACCTATAATGCAATAGCCATATATATGATGTATAAGCAAGTATGCGACTATAAAGTCGCAGAGGGGAAATGTGATATTATTGTTGCTTATTACACTTATTAGGTCCCATACTCTGTCTGGCCCCCTCCTCCCAGTTGACCGGTGGCGCCGCCACTGGCATGAAATTTACAGTAACACCACTGGTATGAATCAAAACCGGGACGCTCAACTGTGTCATTCACGCCTGCGAATTATTTTGTAACTATATATGTATATTCAACAGAGGTTTCAAAAAGATATTTTTTGGTAAATCATTTATTCATCTGAATAGTTCTCTTCTCAGCACCCAGGCACTGATCTTCCAGTTGTTTTATATTTCAGATCTTTATAATATTTACTCACAAGCTGAATATCAAATTAAATTATATATTAAAGAGCAAGTTATACAGTATGTTAATAATTCGGGGACCGGTTGGTATCTACATAGTCGGCGATATCCATAGAGCATGCTGGTCGGCGATATCCATAGAGCATGTTTGGATATCCATAGAGCATGATGGTTGGTAATATCCATAGATCATGTTTGGATATCCATAGAGCATGATGGTTGGTGATATCCATAGAGCATGTTTGGATATCCACAGAGCATGATGGTTGGCGATATCCATAGAGCATGTTTGGATATCCATAGAGCATGATGGTTGGTAATATCCATAGAGCATGTTTGGATATCCATAGAGCATGATGGTTGGTGATATCCATAGAGTTTTACTCGAAGTCATTGCTACATGCAGGCTGGAGTTATTTATTTCTGAGTTTTCTAATTTTGTCAGATTATCGGTTTCTACAATAAGTGTGTGGGAGCTGAATTCTTTACAATTTTTCTCTTTTTATTTTGGGGTTGAGTGGGGGAGTTGGAAATGGTGAAGAAAAGGCAGGGAGAGCGAATGACCAAAGCAAGGGCAGCCGGGCCAAGGGAAGGTGGTGAGTTAATTAACCAGGGATGAAAGTGCTCTCCGGGGGGAAAAAAGCGGAAATGCTGATATTCTCCCATAGGTTTAGCATTGTCAGGGAATCGCGGAAAATTCCCGGAAATTGGGTTTCATATATATTGGTATATGCTGATAGTGCTGCACCATTTGAAGCATGTATTAGTAGTGTATGCTGATAGTGGTGCGGCGCTTGGAGCATTTATTAATATTAGTAGTGTACGCTGATAGTGCTGCGGCATCAGCACCACATATTAGTGTACACTGATGGTGCTGCGGGATTGAAAAATCCCGGAAATCCGCGGAATCGCGGAGATCTTTCATCCATGATTAACTCAATATTATCAACTGCTTAAGGCCCTGTCACATTACGGCGTATGGCGGGAGCATATTGAAAACCTACGTAAGTCCTGCGAATGTCAGCCTATGATCACCTTTGGTGACCTATCGGGTGTTTTTGAGCATATGTGTAATCTATGAGGAGCATACGAGGAGCGTACGAGGAGCGTATGAGAGCGTACTGTGACATTTTTTGACAGTTTTGATTGGCATATGGAACCTATGCGTAGTGTATGCATAGCGTGTCGAGACCTATGGCATATGCTTTGAATACGCTGTGCATATGCTGTGCATACGCTGTGCATACGCTGTGCATACGCTAGGAGTAGGCTCCCATACGTAACTCGTAGGTTATGCGTACGCTACATACGCAAGAGATACGCCGGTGACGCAAGTTGAGCATATGCATAACCTATGCCGGTGCACCCCTAGCGTATGAGCATACACCGGCGTACGAGGAGCGTACACCAGCGTATGAGTAGCGTATGAACCATACGCTCCCATAGGTCGAGATATTTTTAGCATGCACAAAAAAATTTGGACGGACGGATGGGAGAAAGCGTATGGCGGCGTACAACGGCATACGCCAGCATAGGCCGGCACATGACGGCCTATGGGTAGCGTATGCGTAGCGTATGTGTAGCGTATGGCGGCGTATGGCGGTGTATGCCGACGTATATTATGTAATGCGCCTATGCCGCCGTACGCTCCCGCAAAAAACCCTAATGTGAGAGCCCCTTTAACATTGTAACAGTCTCTCTTACAAATATATGTGGGATTACTGACTTGGCGGAAATTAAAGTCAATGAAAACAAGGAAGTCATCCATGACGAAAGCACATAGATAGCACATGATAGATAGGACAGGCCTTCAATGCATTGCTTTAACCAAACGGGAAAATGCACAATTTATAGATTATTGTCATTGGAGGCGACATCGTAGTTTCGGCACCATATTGTGAAATAGTGAGTACAATCTAATGAAGAAATAAACATTAGCAAGGCTCTCAATGACTCGGGAGCTTGGGTCAAACACCTGTGAAACCATGTGTTTGATGCTGAGTGGTCCATTGGGTCATGGTGTTGGTGGTATGGTATCGAAGTGGAGCAGCACTATTAAATTGCCATGAACCCTAGCCGAGTCAAACACATGACATAAAAATGCCTGGCACTTGAAATTAATAGGATACGGCAAGGAGCAACGGAATGAGGAAGACGAATTGATTGTCCGTGATTGAAATTTTCTCTGCTTAATCAACTAATGTACCAAATATTTTTTTTAAGGAATACAAAAAAGACCAACCAAGTTCACTTTGATGATGGGCCCGGATTTCCTTATTCTATTAATGTTGTTTATACATAATTGTTTTATGCCAAGAAGAGAGATTGGGCGGGCTTCAGGGGGATGTGCATACAAGTCCGATGGGCCATGAAGATGTGTGGCTGCCATTTCACTGCAGAAACCTCAACGCCCACACACTCTTGTAGTGAGCTCAGACCTGCCTGTACACTGCACCGCTCTCCTCCCGATGAAGGTGCGTGTTATATAGTTATATGGTTGGGGGAATGGGCGCCTATTTATACTAAACCAACAGGTGGTCATGTGACCAGCCCTTAATAGCTCGCAACAAATATCCCTCGGGGTCAGTCCAGGATGGGTGCGAATAAAGCTCTGTATCGACAGTCCGGTGTTTGTGTCTTTGTTTACTTCTTCGGTGCAGAGGTTTATGTCGGACAGCCAACCTGATCACAAAATGAAGCAATGAACCATCCCCAACTATAGTCTTCTAATTATAACACTAGGTCATCAAAGTCCACATCAAAATGTGATGGTGTGGTACTGGTAGGGAGAGAGGGTTGGGGGTCGGGGGTCAGGGGTGGGGGGTCAGGTGGTACACAATAGAAGCTCAGCTAATACCCCTGTCACACTACGACATAACGAGCCAATGTAAGCCTGACGTGGTCATTTTTCGTCATTACATTGACATACTTTGGATTACGTTATGATGACATCAGAATGACGTTAGACTGACGTCGAGCTACGTCACGTTACATCATGTTACGTCGAGTCACATCAAGGTTTTGGACATGTTCAAAACTTTCGACGTACCTCAAATGTCAGGGTTTACGTTCGCCATACGTTCTGTACACGTTCGGCGAACATCAATGACGTTAAACAGACATTATTAAAACGTTAGTCACTACGTTCAACTACGTTGCACTACGTTGACCCACATTAAACCCGGTGGAAACGTCCATGCGGCGTAATGGGAACGTCAGGATAACATCAGGATAATGTCAGGATAACATCAGGAGAAAGTACATTCAACGTACGTTCAACGTTTTGCCATCACGTAACGTAGTTCTGGCGATGGAATAACGTTCATAACATTCCGTGAACGTAATGAAGTTGTCCTCTCTCGTTGAATGACGGTATCACTATGCTTTCCCAACGTTACGCTCTCGTCAACTACGCTGCATCCACGTTCAACTTGTGCCCCAATTTGCATACTACGCCGAGAAGTTCAACGTTCTTCACGTTCTCCATACGCCGACGTCGTTTCGTCGTAATGTGACAGGGCCATATCCCACTTGGCACTTCACTCTGTCCACATTATTCGGTCCTCTGGGGACCAGACGGGTTGGCCGAATGAGTTGAGCGTCAGTCTCCCGTTTTGGTAGATCGTGACATTTGAACCAACGGGTTCAAACCCTGGTTGGGTCAAAGTTTGTTTGTTATTATTTTATGTCCTAGCAAAATCTAAGGTCATATCAGCACGGGTGCCGACTTGTAACTGTGCACACTCTGGCGACTTTATAGTGCTGCCGCACTGGGAGACCAGGCAACCAGCACCATGACCTGATATCCCACTCAGTAACATTATCCTGACACTGAGCCAACTAGTCCTTGCCCTATCCTAATAGCAATGGCTAGGAAGCAACAAGTATACATTTTTAAGTCATTGGTTTGACTAGACGAGGGTTTGAACCCACAAACCCATGGGTCCCCGATCTCCCAAAATAGGAGACGGACGCTCAACTCATTTGGCCATCCCGTCTGGTCGGTTGAGTCAAAACAATGACATAAAAATGTATGCAAGGACTGGTTGGCTCGATGTCAGGATAATGTGACTGAGTGGGATATCATGTCATTGTGCTGGTGGCCTGGTCTCCCAGTGGGGCAGCACTATATAGTCGCCATGAGTGTGCATTGTCACAAGTCAGTCCCCGTCCTGATATTACCTTAAATGTTGCCAGGAGGTAAAACTCCAGCAAAACAAACAAATAAATCATATTGTAATGAGCCGCACTATCACATCGTGGTAGCGGTGATTACACTGACCCCTGTTTGCTAAGAAGTGGCAGTTCCACCTATTACTAGCGGCCACCCTCAGAGGGAGGTTATGTGCTACCTGGCTGGGCACTGACAGGTCATTCCTATTCTGAACTTGGCAGGATAAACTAGGGAGCGCCCCATGTCTGAAACTATCTCACTGTTGCTCCTTTATTCCTAAAGGCCCTGTCACACTACAAAGTAACGACGTCAGCATAGGCACAACGTGAAAATAATTATATTACGTCGCGGTTCTCAGCGTAGTATGCAAATTGCGTCACAAGTTGGACGTCGGTGCAGCGTAGTTGACATGGGTGTGACTTCACCATGACGTTGGGCTAGCGTATTATGTAAGCATCGGACTGGCGACACTCCAGCATGCGCGACGCCGGGCTAGCATGACTTTGAGGGTGCCTTAGCGTCGGCCTGGCGTGATCATGCCCGCCCCAACATTGGCATGTCTGACTCGACCATTGTATCTCGACGTCAGTCGACGTCGGTCGACCGAGAGCCTAACGTCGCCCTAACGTCACGCCAACATCGTCAGCGTGATCACAGCGCATGGCTGACTCGCTCAACATAATGGGAATGTGGGCCGACGTCAGTCAAAGCACCCGACCCACCCGCGCCTTGTGTATATATGTTCACACCATGTTCAGAACACGTTCGAATGACGTCACTGACGTTACACGCATGCTAAAGGGTCGTCAATGATGTCAACAACGTCAACTACATCAGGACATGTTAGCGAACATTGGAGCGACGTTCGCCACACGCCACAGACTGGTTCGGCCGACGTTAGAGCAACGTTGACTTAACGCTGGCCGCACGTTCCTCTCCGACTGTGCATCACTCTGACATAACAGACCGTAGATCTAATGTCACCGACGCAGCTGTAACGGTCGCCTAACATCAGCATAACGTCATCCTGACGTAAAAGCTTCACGTCGAGCTACGTCAAAAGTTTTGGACATGTTGAAAACCTTGACACGTGCCGACTTAACATGACGTAATGTGACGTAGCTCGATGTCAGTCTAACGCTAACGTCATCATAACGTAACCCAATGTACCTCAACGTAATGATGAAAAGTCACCTACGCCAGGCTTACGTTGGCTCTTACGTCGTAGTGTGACAGCCCTTTCAATAAGAGTAGGACACAGTCCATCACAATATTATGTTCTTAGAAATATTCCAAGTTAACAACGTTGGTGAGCAACTAGTTAGCTTAATACCTGCTTCTAGGTAATCCAAGTACCCATCCAACGCACAGGCTGACCTCTTCAAATGTGCAAACCAACATGTAAACCCATTCAGAGTAAGCCAACACTCACACCCACGTAAGAGTAAGCCAACACTCTATGACGCGCAATATCGGTCAATGTAATGAAGCTATTTACGTGTCTCCAAGAGGCGGTGCTTCAAGTGTACAAACACAGAATGGTAAAAGTGTCAGTTCAAATTCCACTCTAGTTTTGGTGGTTCCCTTCAAGTGCAAAAAAAACAACACCAAAAACATCCCCACATGACACTGGTGCCATGACCAGGATACTGTACAAGCTGCGCTCTGTATAGTGTTGAACCACTCCTGTGCATGTAGTTTAATTGTGCTATCTGGATGAGACCTCACAGTTCTAACGGGGCACATGTAGTGAGGCGCACTGACCCCATGTGAAATGTCACAAGTAGAGCTAGGCATAGGTGGATTGATTGCATCAGGGACCCTAGATAAACTATTGGTTGGGATGATAGCTCCGGAATGGCACATGTGTTTGTTCGATTCCCACTCTAGGCACAATATTTTCCATTTGTAAAAGCACCCCAACGTCGCTATTAATTATATTAAATATCCATAATCTGGTGAAAAGAATCTTTTCTAAACTCAAACATGTACCTGGGTGTGACCCGACATATCCAAACTTAGATACTGGTGCACTTATTACACATTTCTTGCATTACTGTTTTTGTTTTGAAAATGTGATGTTTTCATCGAACAATGCAGAGCTTTAAATAATGTACATCAAATAGTGAAATTAAATAATGTACACGAAATAACGTAAATATATAATATAATCAAATAATGTACATCAAATAATTTATATCAATTAATACATATCAGATAATGCATATTATATAATGCATAGAGAAATTATGCGCATATTATTATGGTTGGAATTATCCTGTCTGCTATTGTACTGCTACCTAATTACTGTCTAATTATATCTATAGCCCCGTTCACACACGGGCCTTAAGTTGCCTCAACTAGTTTGCTTCATCTAGCCGTGTTCACACATACAACGTTAGGTCGACTTAGATAGGGCGAACTAGATGAGTCAAACTAACAGCGCATTCACACACACCAAGTTTTGAAACTGTGTGGCGTTCAGATACACATTTTAAACCAGCTCAGATCGACCAGCAGGCCTATGTAGTTTCATACATACATACATACACCCACACATACATACATCCACACATACATCCACACACACATACAACCATACATCCACACATACATCCAAGCATACACACATACATACACATACAATACATACACACATACATACACACATACATACATCAACCGTGATGTGCTAAAACCGCCTCAACTAAACCGCTTGCATTCACACATACACGTTAGGCCGACTCAGGCTAAGTCGCCTCATCTAATCCACCTCGCGAAGTGGTTTACTTGAGGTGAACTAGTTGAGTCGAATCAGCCCTAATTCACCTCAGCTGTGCGTCCACATGCACGTTTAGATGAGGAGAACTAGTTGAGGCGAATTAAGGTCCGTGTGTGAACGGGGCTTATGATGTACTCCTTTGTCCTGAGCTCTGGAAGTTGGAGTGCGGCCTGGGTGACTGGATGTCTGCTTCCAAGCAGCCCTACTCTCCTCCTGTCCTCCAGGTGGCGCCCCGTCCGCCTACTACATGTATTTGCCCAGTTCTCCACTGCTTCCTGTATGTGTGTTCAGCAGCTACCCTACCCTAGGACACCGCAGATACAGAGGTCTGATTATGGTCACCCATACCGTGATCTCATTAGTAACCATAGTAACCCTTCCTTAGATACCACTGTGTGCAGGCAGCTAGACCCATCGCTGATCCATCAGTACACCACACACACATACTGAACACTCTGTGTGTGCTTCCACTATGTGTGCCCCATGACTGGTTGGTTGTTGGAGTTTTACGTCCTGGCAACATCTAAGGTCATATCAGGTCAGTTACCGACTTATGAGAGTGCACACTGATGGTGACTTCATAGTGCTGCCCCACTGGAAGACCAGGCCACCAGCACCATGACCATGGAATTGGATCGAGACGATATATACTCTAGCTGGCCCCCTTAAACGACTTAGCGCCCAATTCATTAAAGAAAAAAAAACCGGTGGAGAAATGGGTAGATGGGTATATGTGTATATATAAATATATGTATACATATATACATATATATGCATACATATATATATGAATATACATGTGAATATATACCTCTGCTGATATTACCATAGATGTTTCTAGGATGTCAATCCCCAACAAACAACAAATATATATAGTATAGTTATACGAGTCTTACCTTGGTACAGATGATGGATAACTGTTGTTTTACCGAGGTATAAGCCTCGGATAGATGTGGGCTAGGGAGAGGTAAGCACGTCCGGTACCAGCAATCTTAACCTACTTATTGAGGATAAAAATGACTTTCAAACAATGGATACTATTACTTTACCGAAAAGGTACACCAACGGAATAGATGTGGCAGGGTGTGGCGGGAGGGCCCTAGCCCACATCTATCCGAGGCTTATACCTCGGTAAAACAACAGTTATCCATCATCTGTACCAAGGTAAGACTCGTATAACTATACTATTTTACCTCGGTAAACAGCCTCAGGCTAGCCTCAGGCTAGGGAGACCTTTACATAATTCATTTTTATCCTTAATATCATTCTTTCTTATTATTATAACATTCTAAATTTTTGTTCTCACCTATTCTTGTTAGTTGGCGAGAAGACGCTTTGCAACGCAGGTAGGCTTTTCTAGTCGTTTATTATAATGTTTTGCAAACGACTTAGCCGTCTTCCAGCCTGCATGCGCTAGTATTCTTTTCACAGAAATACCAAGCACCCGTGCCTTGGAGACCATGGCTCCTCTAGTTGAGTGGGAAGAGTATTTACTCGTATCCACTCCAGCCAATTTCAACACCGTAATTGTCCATCTGGCAAGTGTGTCTCATGAAATCGCCTTATGTGGCTTTATAAAGCTCACTAATAGTTGTTGTGATGCACGTAAATCCTTTGTCTTGTATATATAAGCCCGTATGGCCGACACAACACATAATTTCCGATCATTCGGAAAACAGTCTAAGTGAACCGTTGATAAAGGGTCACCTAACGTGTTCGATTTAAGCAATTTTTCTAAATCAAACGTAGCTTGTTCCTTGTCTATTTCTAATCCAGTTAAGGATAAAGCAACAATCGTCTGTCCTCTGTGTCCGGTTACTAACAATAACAGGACCGCGACCTTAAAACCTAACTGTTTTATATCTAACCACGAGTTGTGAGGCCAAGCCTGAAACAACTTAAATACTATAGAAACATCCCAAAACCGACTATACTTTGGTTTTGGAGGATTCCTTTGATAAATTGAACGAAGTAAATAACAAATAACATAATGTTTTCCAACTGTTTCGCCATCAATTCTAGGTAATATAATTGATAACGCACACCTCGCCGCATTAATCGATCCAAAGGAAAGTCCTTCATCCTCTAGAGAACGAAGAAACCGAGCTACTTGTGAAATCTTTGGATTTGTTGGCTTAACTTTCATTAACAAACAATGTACACCCCATTTCTTTAAATAGGTTGTATACATTTTGACAGTTCCTGGCCTCCAGGCATCCGATACTATCCTATCCTCAGTAATTCTGTCCAATCCAAATTGCTGTAGCTGCTTCCTTAGAAAAGGAATGCCAATAGGGGCGTCGTTGACACGTCGCCGTGAACCACTAGCGGTCCGTGGTGCGTCAGATTCCCGAGTTTTCTTGGGAATCGTATACGATCTTTTGCCAGTTGTGAAACTGCTGGCAGCCAAGGTTGCGTGTCCCAATCGGGCACCACCAGTATCGCATGTGTCCCTTCCAAGCCGATTTTTCTCACTACTCGGCTGATAATGCTAAATGGTGGGAAAATATAAAAATAATTATTTTCCCAGGTAATAGCAAACGCATCTACTTTCCAAGCATCCGGTTCAGGATGCCAAGAAACATAACAGGGTAACTTGTTATTATTTCGTGATGCAAATAAGTCAACTTCAGGTGTACCCCATTTTTCACAAACGAAGTTAAACAAAGGTGTAGAGAGAGACCACTCTAAATGGTCATGGAAATTTCTACTTTTATAATCTGCAAGTGTATTTTGTGACCCTGGAATATGCGCTACAGTCAGCCAGACTTGTTGAGCCTGTGCCCAGTTCCAAATCAGTTTAGATAACTGATTGCAAGACTTTGATTTTGTTCCACCCATGTTACGAATATATGCCATGGCAGTAGTATTATCAGTTAGTATTCTAACCTGTGATTTATTTATCTTTACTAAACTACGTAAGCCCAGATAAATAGCACGCAATTCTAGTGCATTAATATAGTCTGATTTTTCATCATCAAGCCATCTACCTCCTGTTGTGACCCCATCTCGATGAGCTCCCCAACCTTCTAACGAAGCATCAGTAGTAATTACTGTATTAGGTTCCGCCATGCGGATTGGATTTGGTGAACTTGCTATATGTTGCATCCACCATCCAATATCCTGTAACCCTTCTTGCGAAATAAACATCTTTCGCTCAAAATTGCCTTTAGTTCGTGTTAACGCTAAATTTTTATCTATTTCTAGCGACTTAATATGGGCCTTCCCATATAACACAGCAGGTGCATATGAGGTCATTATGCCAATAAGAACAGCAACCTGTCTAATTTTTGGCTTTGATAACTTAATAAGCTGAGTCGCTGTAGTCATAAACTTAATTAGTTTTTGTTCTGTTATCGACACTGTAAGGGACTGTGTATCCAGAATAAACCCGAAACATTTGAGTTGTTTTGTTGGTTTAAACACTGACTTTTGTTGATGTACATAAAACCCCAATTTAGTGAGTAATGCACATAAATCCAAAACTGCATTCACACAACCAATTTGTGTTGATGCTATAATAAAAGAATCATCTATGTATGGAAACATTATGTGACCCTTCCTCGCCATTACCGAGAAAACAGGTTTAAGCAATTTAGTAAATAAACGTGGCGCACAAGCTAAGCCATTCGGCATGCAGGTAAACTCATAGAGTTGGTTATCCCAAATAAATCGAAGAAATTTTCGGTATTGTTCCATTATGGGAAGCGTATAATATGCATCCTGTAA
Organism: Branchipolynoe longqiensis; assembly: GCA_030323885.1. Classification (NCBI taxonomy): domain Eukaryota; kingdom Metazoa; phylum Annelida; class Polychaeta; order Phyllodocida; family Polynoidae; genus Branchipolynoe; species Branchipolynoe longqiensis. Next base: position 10,245 of record JASIRB010000588.1, on the reverse strand, counting down.
ATCAACACTAGCCATCCACGCATCTGGTGTAATCAGATCTCGTGCCGTATCTAGAGAGAACATTTTAAAATGTCGATATTCCACCCTTTTATTAAGGATTGTTAAATCCAGGATCATTCGAACATCACCATTAGGCTTCGGTCTCGAGAAAATGTTTGAAATAAACTGTCCTGAAACAGTGTGTCACTTTTTGTATAATTCCTTTCTCAAAGAATTTATGTACCTGTTTAGTTAGTGCCTCTCGTTCAACTGGTTGAATGTTATATGGAAAAGGTATTATACTTTACGTACAGGAATTTGTGTAAAGGGAATGTGAACACCCCTAACTATTTTTATAATTTCTTGGTCACTAGTAATTTTGTGCCACTCAGAAATATGATTACTAATATTACCAGCCACAAAGTTGCTTACAGTTTGTGTGTTTTTAGAGGCTTCAGGGACTTGTAAAGTTTGTGTTTGGACCTCTACTTGGACCCGCCCCTGGGGAAAGGTCTCGACGAGTTGAACCCTCGGCCTATTGGCCGTGCGGTGTTGTCGGTCCAGCCTGGGCGAGCGCCCCGGCCCCGAAACCCTTGACCGAAGTTTGAACTCGGTCTGGTTCCTCTGGTGAACCGTCGTGGACGAAAATCCCCTCGTGACTTTTTGAAACGAGGAGCTTCCTGTTTCTTCTTGCCATCCATGTTTTTGCCACTCTTGGCTTCAGTCTCTACCTCTTTATAGAGGTATTGTAGTTGACCGCCAAACATCTTGGTGTTATCTAAAGGTTTCCCTTTAATCGGCTCTGGAGCAAGATAAATCGTAAACTCCTTCCCCTCATTATCGGTAACCTTCTTAGAGCGAGCCACTTCTTTGCCAGCATCTGTGCAAACTGACTTGAAGACATTTTCATATCTTCGAAACGACAGGTAATTACCTGCCGCCGCTAGCACTGCAATGCCTTTGTCCATTGTCTTAGCCAAAGACGAGAACTTATTTTCACTCTGCATCCTATTAGCCACAGGAACAATAGCTGTTAGGGTAGCCAACACTGCCTTATGCACTGTGTGCAACACATCCTCAAACTTCTTACGGTCATCCGTCATATTGACATCCCGATCCATTTCTTTAATGATGGAGTTGGGAACACCCTTTATGCCTGTTAACTCATCTCCTAACTTGGAGATAACCTCCGCCGGTTTGAACGTGCGAAAATGACCATTCAAGGTCTCGCGCATAAGCGTAGTGGTTTTAACCCGCTTAGCCTTTGGCTTCTCCACCTTCTTAGCCACTTTAGTGCCAATGTCCGCATAGACCCCTTCATAAATGGTGTCTGAGTCTGATTCCGTAGAAGTAGACCCAGTGGACGAATCAGAAGAAGAATATTTCCTCTTCCTCTTCTTCTTTTTGGACTTAGTCTTCCGCTTTTTGCGAAAACCAGTCTCTGCCCGCTCCTTGGTGAATTCATCACCCGAAGAAATCACCTGTTTCTTCTTCTTCCTCCGTTTAGGAGAAGGAGGAGGAGGAGCCTTAAGCTCTACCGCCGAGTCTGTGTCCAAGAAATCCTCAAACGAATCCTCTTGGACACTCGGCCTACGCCGCTTCCGAGACACAGGCGATTTGGCAGTCAAGATGTGGCTTTCCAATCGTGCAAAGCGAGCCTCCCAATCTGGAGGCGCAGGCACATCAGGCACTGCGTCCTCGTCCGGGTCGGAGAGGATATGCGCCCGGGGCTGTGTTGACGGCCCTGCCGACAACACAGGTGAGGAGTCGTACTCCTCGTCCACTCCACTCGGAACACGCCCCTCGGCTGCTGGCCATCGGGAGCTGAAACAAATATTTTTGGTCAGTCCCGGTATATATATATGTCACAATATGGTTGTTTCAAACTCATTTGGACATCTATTGGTGCTAGAGAACGTGTTTATACCGTTATAACACAGGCGTAATAAGCTAAATTTGTGCGTGGGTTGTGGGTCAAGCCCAAACCTTACGCGGGGTCGGGACCAGTGTATCGGCCCGCCCATCCCTCTGTTCCGCACACTTCTCCCACCTGTGACTACTACGTCAACAAGTTGGAGAAAATGCTACGAAACTCGGAGAAACGCCTGAAAAAGTTTTGTCTAGGGGAGTCTATAAAAGAAACCCAGGAGCATCTCCAACATTACTCTCTATTAGAGTACGAGAGAATTTCCACATGAGATAGGGCGAAACCCACATCTCTACCCATAGTCACACGGTGACCCGGGTGTTGACATAACCGCTAATGACCGGTTTGGTTCCTTCGAGAAACCCACTCGAGTGTTCTATCCTTGGTTGTTTATAACCAAATAACTCGTCCAAATTGGACCAACGAAAGTCTAAACTTTCCATAATGATGCTCTAATGCATCATAATTAAGCTAACCACAGTTTTTATTATACTTACTGCGTATTTGCTTGTATGTAGACTAATTTTGCCGGAGCAACCCAACGACACGTTATCCAGTCGTGAGTTGTATATGCTAATTGCTGGTACTGGACGTGCTTACCTCTCCCTAGCCTGAGGCTAGCCTGAGGCTGTTTACCGAGGTAAAATATATATATATATTTATATCGAAAATGGCAGTTTGGACATATCCATGCACCAACCAAGTGGAGCAATCCATTCATAAATAGGGGTGGTGGGTGGCCACTAGACACTCTAGACTCTTATGGGTGATAATGGGGATAGTTATTATACACGTATACAGTAGTAATTCCTAATTTACTATTAAAATATTACCACACAAGATAAGCACAATAGTGACTTATACACATCCCCACCCCACATCATGAATAAATATCTATGCTATGAATATCTAGCTATGAATGTAGTCATAATATCACTTTAGATGTTGCTAGGATGGAAACCCCCAACAAACATACAGCTACGAATAAGTATCGCACAATACACACACAAGGAACACACTGGGTAAAGGGGCTGTCACATTACGGCGTATGGCGGGAGCGTATTGAAAACCTACGTACGCCGTGCTGGTGCCACTTTCGGGTGTGTTTGAGCGTATGGGGGACCTATGAGGAGCGTACGAGGAGCGTATGAGGAGCGTATGGGAGCGTATGGGAGCGTGCTGTGACATTTTTTGACATTATGGGCCATACGCCCTCATAGGTCGTGTTTTTTTGAGCATGCACAAAAAAAATTGGACGGACGAATTTATGAAAGCGTATGGCGGCGTATGCCTCATACGCTTCACATACGCCGGCATGTTGCGGCACTGGCGGCGCATGAGTAGCGTATGAGTAGCGTATGAGTAGCGTATGAGTAGCGTATGCGGCGTATGCCGACGTATATGACGTAATGCCGCTACGCCGCCATACGCTCCCACCATACGCCGTAATGTGACAGGGCCTTAAGGTGGAGAAGAACCATGTATGTAGACCAGACAAGATGGCCGAATGAGTTGAGCGTCTGTCTCCCGTTTTGGTAGATCGTGGGACCCAGGTCGAGTCAAACCAACGACTTAACAATTTATAGCTGTTGCTTCCTAGCCAGGCGCTCAGCATTATTACGATATGGCAAGGACTGGGTGGCTCAGTGTCAGGATAATGTGACTGAGTGGGATATCAGGTCATTGTGCTGGCAGCCTGGTCTTCCAGTGGGGCAGCAGTATAAAGGCGCCATCAGTGTGCACTGTCACAAGTCGGTACCCGTCCTGATTGACCTTATATATTGCCAGGTCGTAAAACTCCAACAACCAACCATGTATGTGCCCAGTCAGGGATTCTTTTCCTACATTCTAACTGGATAACAAATGACAGCCGACTGCTTTCAACACCTGGTGGCGGATCGACTCGCTGGAGGTGCAGTGCACGTGACAACGAACTAATCGGGCCGATTCATGCATTACCGGGTAAAAATGTTAGCTATGTGACCCACGCGTGGGAAGCCCTCCTATTACAGACAGCTGGTACAGTCAGACCCTATCAGCAGCCTGGCAGCCCCTCCTGGCCCTGATAAAGGCCCTGTCACATTACGGCGTATGGCGGGAGCGTATTGAAAACCTATGTATGCCGTGCTTGTGCCAGCCTATGATGACCTTCGATGAACTTTCGGGTGGGTTTGAGCGTATGGGGGACCTATGAGGAGCGTACGAGGAGCGTATGAGGAGCGTATGGGAGCGTGCTGTGACATTTTTTGACAGTATGGGCCATACGCCCTCATAGGTTGAGTTTTTTTGAGCATGCACACACAAATTTGGACGGACGGATTTATGAAAGCGTATGGCGGCGTATGCCTCATACGCTTCACATAAGCCGGCATCTGGCGGCATCTGGCGGCGTATGAGTAGCGTATGAGTAGCGTATGAGTAGCGTATGAGTAGCGTATGAGTAGTGTATGAGTAGCGTATGAGTAGCGTATACGGCGTATGCCGACGTATATGACGTAAAGCGGCTACGCCGCCATACGCTCCCGCCATACGCCATAATGTGACAGGGCCTTAACGAAATGAATATAGTGGTGGAATGCTATAGGTTGTTGGAGTTTTACTTGACTTCTTGGGGGTTCATAACCTTACGATGGTTACCGGCTGCAGATCTGCAGCAATATAGAGAGGCACCGATAGATCGGTCCAATCTTTGGTTGAAGAGGTGCGGCCCCGAATCACTCTGGTCCGGCAGTAGCACAGCACTCGTATCCAGTCGACAGCAGCAAGGGTTTAGGAGGAAGGGACGGGCAAAGGTGGGTCCAGCAGTTCCAGCAACAAGAACAAAGTGAGAGAAACGATAAGGTAAAGGGCACCACCCAAGCAAACAACTCCCTTAATCAGGGGGAGAAGTAAGCCTGGGAGAAGAAGAAAAGGGTAGAGTATAGGAAAGAGAAATGAGGAGAGTTGAGTCAAAGGACCGTGTTTATTTGCTCTATGGTGACCAGCCGGTGAGCCAAAGACAGGAGAGTAGAAAGTGAAATGCTGGTGGGCTCCCCCTCCTGGAACTCTTTTCAGACATTATCAAGGAGGAGCATGGCCAGCAGAGAGGTGTGGACGAAGTGCGGTCCGGATAGCAAGTGGAGTTTTACGTCCTGACAATATCTAAGGTCATATCAGGATGGGTATCGGCTTGTGACAGGGCACACTTTATAGTGCTGTTCCATTTGGAGACTAGGCCACCAGCACCATGACCTGATATATCACTCAGTCACAATATCCTGACACTGAGCAAACCATTCCTTGCCCTATCCAAATAATGCCGAGCGGCTGGCTAGGAAGTGACAAGTATAATTTTTTCAGTTATTGGTTTGACTCGACCACAGTTCGAACCCCACGATCTACCAAAACGGGAAACAGATGCTCAACTCATTTGTCATTCGACCATACCCTCTCTAGATCTAATGTATGTATATATATATATATATATATATATATGTAGGGTACATCCAATCTCCCACATCTGGATGGGTCCTGCATCACTATAGTTTGCGACGAGTAGACTGCGATTTGTTAAGCAGGGCGGCCCCGATGCGGGCGGGCTGCAGGGCAGGCCATGATGCGAGGCAAACAGCGTTCTTCTACCGGGAAATAACACTGGCCGGGCCCGGCTTTCCCAGTGCTGCCTGCCGTGTACATAATACTCTACCTGACATGGGCAATAGCAACGCACGGTGGGGAGATCAAAATGTAAATAATGGTGGTGGTGAGGTGTGTGTCCGGGGGTCATCTATGCAATGTACTTCTGCACTTAACACAAACACCTCCCGACTGTTACACACAATGGAATGGGATGGTTTGGCGGTACCGTGCACTTTGCGCACAGGGGTGGTCACATGTTCAATCTTCCGGCTAGATCAGAGCAAAAACTAACCACAATTGGCAATTATTGCTACCTCGACTGCGAGTGGCACTGGTTGCATCATCGTCGGGATAACGTTACTCGGACTGGGAGAGGCTAGGTGTAATGGCATCGGTGCGTGTGGTATCTCAGTGAGGCAGCACTATGAAGCCTACAGGTGTGTCTGTGATTGCAGCTGTGTTTGTAGCTGAGGCGTCATTGTAGCTGGGAATGATTGTAGCTGGGAGTCCTTTGAAGTGCGATGTGATTGTAGCTGAGAAATACTTGTAGATGGTGAGTGTTTGTAGCTGGGATTGGGAGAGCTTGTACCTGGGAGTGATTGTAACTGGGAGTGATTGTAACTGGGAGTGACTGTAGCTGGGAGTGATTGTAGCTGGTTTGTGCTAGTAGATGTGGAGTCCTTGTAGCTGGGATTGATTGTAGCTGGTTCGTGATTGTAGCTGGTTGTGCTTGTAGCTGGGAGTGCTTGTAACTGGGAGTGATTGTAGCTGGAGAGTGCTTGTAACAGGCAGTGTTTGTAGCTGGGAATGACTGTAGCTGGTTAGTGCTTGTAGCTGGGGAGTGTATGTAACTGGTAGTAACTGTAACTAGCGAGTGAATGTAGCTAGGGAGATTGTAGCTGGGAGTGATTGTATCTGGGAGTGTTTGTAGCTGGGAGTGTTTGTAGCTGGGAGTGATTATAGCTGGGAGTGATTGTATCTGGGAGTGATTGTAGCTGGGAATGAGTATAGCTGGGAGTGATTGTATCTGGGAATGTTTGTAGCTGGGAGTGATTATAGCTGGGAGTGTAGCTGGGAGTGATTATAGCTGGGAGTGATTGTAGCTGGGAGTGTTTGTAGCTGGGAGTGATTGTAGCTGGGAGTGATTGTATCTGGGAGTGTTCGTAGCTGGGAGTGATTATAGCTGGGAGTGATTGTAGCTGGAGAGTGCTTGTAACAAGGAGTGTTTGTAGCTGGGAGTGATTGTAGCTGGTTAGTGCTTGTAGCTGGGGAGTGCTTGTAACTGGCTACTAGCTGTAACTAGGGAGTGAGTGTAGCTAGGGAGATTGTAGCTGGGAGTGATTGTATCTGGGAGGGTTTGTAGCTGGGAGTGTGTATAGCTGGGAGTGATTGTATCTGGGAGTGTTTGTAGCTGGGGACTGTTTGTAGCTGGGAGTGATTGTATCTGGGAGTGTTTGTAGCTGGGAGTGATTATAGCTGGGAGTGTTTGTAGCTGGGAGTGATTGTATCTGGGAGTGTTTGTAGCTGGGAGTGATTGTATCTGGGAGTGTTTGTAGCTGGGAGTGATTATAGCTGGGAGTGATTATAGCTGGGAGTGATTTTTCTGGGAGTGATTGTATCTGGGAGTGTTTGTAGCTGGGAGTGATTATAGCTGGGAGTGATTGTATCTGGGGAGTGCTTGTAACTGGTGAATGGTTGTAGCTGTGAGTAATTGTAGCTGGGACTAGTGGGAGTAACTAGAGCTGGTTAGTCCTTGAAGCTGCAGAGTACTTGTAGCTGGGCAGTGCTTATAAGGTATAGCTGGGAGTGATTGTAATTGGAGAGTGTTTGTAGTTGAGCAGTGCTTGTAACTGAGGAGTGATGATTACATGTGCTAAGTGTGACTGTTATGTCATTGATGTGTGTACAGTGGTGTACACGTGAACAGTTCCGATGTGCTCCTGTGTAGAAGTTCATTAAACCACTAAAGCCGAAAGAGGCTGTTTTCTGTGCCGTATGAGGCGTTCTATCGTTCCCAGCTAAAAGTACTACTAAAGGAACCATTTGGCTAGTACTACTTTCAATATAAGAGGATTCTAACTGAACTAGTTTGATACCTCCGCGATATCTAAGGTATAGAGCTAGGACAAGAAACACTAACAGCTCTACTCGCCATCTTCAAATAAGTTAACATACAAATAGAAATAAGTACTATTTTTTAAACTTTTATCCTCAAAATTAAAGTGTAATGAAATATTTTATGAGTGAGAACTATTTCAAAGGCGACTTCTTTGTGTGTCCCAAATGGATATCTACATCTATGTACATGTCCGTTTTCCAGTGTCCCTTACTCCTTCCAAGTTGTATCTGTCTTGATCACAACACATGTGAACCTCCCCTTGGGCTGGATGGAAAGAAAAACGAACGAACCTTGAAGGATCTATTTGCTTGACAAAGAAAATACAACAAAAATGGATAATATTAATTCATGAAAGAAAACTAATCCGGGATAAGTTAAGATGGCCTTTGATCCGATCAAAAGCTGATGCCTTTAATTTTTGTCGAACGCAGTTTTTCTTTTTCTTCGAAAGGAGCATTATTATTTGAGTGCAAAATACCCCCCTTGAGTAAAGTGTTTATTTGAAACCGCGTCCTCTGGCGGCCACATTGTGGTTGCAATCCGGGCCCTCTTTGCATGGATCTGTAGTTTTATAGAGGCTGTGGAGACTGATTTTATGCAGTTTGTTGAGGTCCACACGGCCAGTCCTTAAAGTTGCATGCTCAGATGGTGTTGAGTTTCTGTCATTTTCTGAGATAAACATATTCATCATCATCATCATGCTGTCAGTCGCGATGCGACAAAGACTGCTTTCATGAAAGCTGCCTGCAAAAGTGTTAAAGTGCTGCTGGCTTTTGCAAGTTACCAGCGGCACTCTCTCGGGGAGCAAATAGAGGTCTCACACCAGCAAGAATATGTCCAGACAGGCGCAAAACTATTTGTCCCTGCAGTGGCTGGTCGGGAGATGTTATGAGTTCCATACATCAACCGCCCTTGATGGTGCCACAGTGACATGGTTTTCTGTTCAGGGTTTGCTCCCTTAGCCTTCGGTTCTGTCAAGAACCTGTACCACAAGGCAGTAATACTCTGGCTAATGACCTAAACATATTAGGTGGATTGTTATAATCTACCTTACTTTAGTTTGAAGTAACTTTTATGTTAAGCGACTAACTGTTGAGATATTTGAAGTGAAAACATACAAAAGTAATTTTGGTATGCATGCACAAACTCTAAAACCATCGGCTTCTCCTGGAACAGGCTGTATTAAATTGGCTGAGCATGCTCTTCTATGAAACAATAAATGCTTAATAAGTGCATTTGATACTTCATCGGCCTATGCCGCTTTAAAGCTGCATAGTCCGATGAAGTATCAAATTTCAAAAACCAATACAATTATATAGAATTGATTCTGTACATCTAACTTAGATACTGATGCACTTATTAGGCATTTGTTGCAACATAGAAGGGCATACTGAGTCTATTTAATAGAACCCGTTACTGCAGAAGCCAATGGTGTCCGAGTTTTGGCATGGTTGCCAACATTAATTTGGTATTGTTGCAGTACAAATATCTTAAAAGTTAGCCATCTAAAATAAAAGTTACTTCAAGCTAATGTAAGGTAGGTTATAACGATCAACCTAATCTAGTTATCTCAGAAAATGACAGAAACTCAAAACTATCGGCCTATGCAACTTTAATGTTGAACATGAAATCTTGGCCTCCAGCGACTGAGATATTCCCAGGGTTTAAATAATTGTCTTCACATAGGTCGGAGGTGGGGCGTTGCCAAGCACCAGTAACCCCCCACCCCCCTTCTCCAGTACCCTCCATATATCAACACAAGCAAGCACACGCCCACAACCAGTGACTGGGTCACTGATTGGGGTTTTACCTCCGAGCAACAGTCGGCGACCAGTCTGAGGCATAGCCAGGTTGTATATTTAAAGCGCCTGTGGGGAGACCCATATCAATTTGTATTTTGTATTTAACATCAACACAGAAAGAAGATGTATTTTTAAAGGAAGTACATACTTGTTATTTTGTATTTAAAATTAATGTTGCGTCCCCTTAAGGATTTACTGATTGTGTGTGATCAAGATGGGAACATAATTGCGTTATATAAGACAAATAACTTAAAATAGATATTAGGTTGGTGTATTTTGGTTGATTCCAGGTGCAATCTTTATCAACCCCACCCATATCATATGCATTCATCAAATGATTTGAACATACCACACACCCGACGCGATGGGCGAATCAGTAGAGCGAAGGTTTCCCATGCGGAAGGTTGGGAGTTCGAATCCCAGCTGAGTCAAACAAATGACTTATCAAATTGATACTTGTCGCTACCTAGCCTGATGCTCGGCATTAATAGGATAGGACAAGGACTGGTTAGCTCAGTGTCAGGATAATATGACTGAATGGGAGATCGGGTCATGGTGCCCGTGGCCTGGTTTCCCAGAGGGGCAGCACTATAAAGTCGATATGACTGCGCACTGTCACAATTCGGTACCTGTCCTGATATGATCCTACATGTTGTTAGGACATAAAACAAAAAAACTAAACAAAAAAAACATACCACCCAGTGTCCTTGTGTTGTACACGAGGTTGATTGATTGATTGGTGGTTGCTTTACGCCGTGTCGGCAGCATAGGCCATATTCACGGCGAGAAATGTTTGTTTT
>JASIRB010001977.1:0-49998 GCA_030323885.1 Branchipolynoe longqiensis | reverse complement strand
TTGTTCAAACCATCGCTTTTACATGTAAAACCAGACAATCAATTATGTGCCAATAGACACTAATTAAATTAGAAAGCTCACAATCATATATCTGTGGTCAAGGGAAACAAATTCCCATAGAAAAAGAAAAGTTTCATTAATAATTAATAGAATCCATTTAGTAAACTATATAAGGTGGTACAGTCCAGCTGCCCTCAAAAAGGCTAAAATGTTTTCCTGTTTTACCTTAGTAAAAAGGTCATGCATACTGCCTGCAGTGTAGAACCGTTGGCGCAGGGCCACAAAATCAACGCAACTTAGTAAAATGTGTTTGAGTGTCAGTGGGGACTGACACCCAATACATTCAGGGGGAGGTTCACGAGGTGATGCTGCACATGCTTCGGTTTTGTTCGGACTTGCATGGCCAGTGCATTGCTGGTTGTGGAAAATGGATGCATTTCAATCAATATGCTATTTATTTATTTAGAGAAAAGGAAAATGGCTTGCCAAATCAGGAGTGAATTGGCTTGCCAAATCAGGAGTGTATTCCTTCAGACTTGTATATAATGGTCAGTCCACCCTGCTGGTATTCTAACCTCGTTTTGGCCAAGCAGACAACATTTGGGCCAAGCAGACAACATTTGGGCCACACAGGTGATATTTACATCGAGCAGCCGACATTTGGGCCACACAGGTGATATTTACATCGAGCAGCCGACATTTAGTCCAAGCTTCACCTCCGTCAATACTCTTACCAGAAGCACTCAGGCCACAAACCCCATATCAGAAAATAAAAGGAAAGTTTGTTTTATTTAACGACGCCTCTAGAGAACATTTATTCTTATCATCGGCCATTGGACGTCAAACATATGGTCATTCTGACATATTTCTTTGGAGGAAACCCACTGCCGCCACATAGGCTACTCTTTCCGATAAGCAGCAAGGGGTCTTTTATATGCACTTTTCACACACACCACAGCACGTAATAACAATAATGATTTCCTTTTAAAGAAGCAAACCCGCCCATCAAAGTCTGACCTTGTCTTCCTGATCAGCAAAATATACAGAGGTAGGTCTACCAGCTACAATAATGACCCTTATTCTAGATCTAAATCTAGTAACTGTCAAATGTGTGGATAGTAACCTGGTATAAAGTCATTGCTTTATTAAGCTCACACTAAAAATAAAACACCAACTTTTGCAATATGTAAAAGGCGAATAAAATTAGGCATATTCATAAAAAATGTGTCATTATATGTGTTGTTTAATCTATTTGACCTATTTTCTTGTGGATTTTTAAAACCGGTTCGAATGGAAAACAAGATCTCGGATTTTCTATTTTTTTAAATAGGTATAGGCTAGTAAGATAGTAAGATCAACAGTGCCATTTCGTAGAATATATCACTGTAGTAACGACCTCTACGTGACTTATAAATAGTCGGGTTATAATAGTCACTAAATCAGCAAACATAACTAGTGCCTGGTTTTCTGGTGAGCAGAGCCCTGGGAACAGATGATAAATTATTGGTAAAGTCTGTCTCAGAAGCAGTCATGGTGAGCTTCGTGTTAATATGTTGTCTGCCTGCCACACACCTAGCCAGAAGTGCCTGTAAAACCCATCCCGGTGTTGCGGTTTCCGAGGCACACCAGTTTGCCAGGGACACATCCATTCAAATGCATTGTCAACGGCCGTGAGCAAATCTTCATACAGAAAAAGTCAAATATCTCTCAAATTACACCACCTAGAAACAAATCGCTTGGTACACATATAGAAAACATCTTTACCATAAAGATTATATTAAATTTATAAGGTTAGGGTTCTTGATTTCTATTAATTTTGAATAAAACTAATGCTTTGCACTGGGCGTACCATCAAACTCAAGGCATTGTCAATGGCCGTGAGCAATCTTCATACAGAAAATACAGAAAAAGTGAAATATCTCTAAGACGACACCACCTAGAAACAAATCGCTTGGTAGACATATAGAAAACATGTTTACCAAAAACATTATATTAAATTTATAAGGTTAGTGACGATGCTGTTCGATTTTGACGCATGTGCAGAAGCGATGTGTCCCTGGCAAACTGGTGTGCCTCGGAAACTGCAACACCGGCCACTTCGAAAACACTCTCGGCTGCTGAGGTGGTCGCTGGTTCTGGGCTTGCGGCTGACGAGGGTCGTTTTTTTGTTTGGAGAGAAAAAGGTATGAAACAGGACGTGCAGGTAGCCAAATTGGCTAGAACTCATCGCCGGTTTAAAAAATCGTACGTCATGTAGTCTCAACTAGAAGTAGGCCTTATGGCTAAACGTTGGGAAGACAGTTTTCAAATCACGCGGGACAGGAAGGGAGAGCAAACTTCAATAAATAAACTACTTAAGTTGATTGCTTGCTACAGATAAAGATTTGTCAGAGGTGGTTGCAGAAGAAGCCGTTGGTGGCGCCACTATTTAGTTTCGTATGGAGCAAATGCATTTTTATTAAACATCGACATATGAAGGACTAGAACCTTTCGGTTATGCCCGCATAATTAATTATACACATGCCAGTCACGAACCTTATCATTCAAAGATTGTCTTCTATTCCAATAACCAACTCACATTTTACATGGCGCTTTCCTCTGGTGCGTTATAAACCATAAGCATATTCAGCGCTCTATGGAGTGACCCAACCAGCCACGGTTGCGACCCAACCAGCCACAGTTGAACTCGTTTGAGCCCGTTTGAACTTGCCGGAACTGGCTCGCGGGAAATAGACTTTCCTCTTCTCGTGTTTGCGAGAACTCAGAACAAGTGAAATATCTCCAAAACCACACCACCTAACCACAAACCGCTGATAACACAAATAGAAAACATATATTAAATTGATACGGTTAGCGTTCTGGATTTCTATTAATTTTGAATAAAACTAAAATTTTTCACTGCGTGTACCGGCAAACTCAAGGCATTGTCAATGGACGTGACCAATCTTCATACAGAAAAAGTGAAATATCTCTAAAACCACACCACCTAGAAACAAATCGCCTGGTACACATATAGAAAACATGTTTACCAAAAAGATTATATTAAAGTGATAGGGTTAGGGTTCTGGATTTCTATTGATTTTGAATAAAAGTAATGTTCTGCACTGCACATACCGCTCAACTGAGTGATAATAGCTGAAAACTCCATAAGCATATTCAGTGCTATACTGAGCGACCCAACCAGCCACGGTTGACCGTTTGAACTTGCTGGAAATAGACTTTCCTCTTCATATTATCACATATTTATGTATCTTTTGCACAGATTAATTTGTTTGAAGTATATTTGAGATTTATCTACATTGATTTCTGTTTAAATCACACAATATCACTACTTACTGAATGGGAAACTCATCTTGCAAGGGTGTGCTCGATATGACCCAGTGGTCACCCGTTTTTCCTCCTTTCCTCGCTGTGAACCCTTCTCTTATAAACGCACCAACATTACCGAAAGTTGTATGCTAATATTGCTAACATACCTGTTTCAACTTTGTATACTGAGTTTGATTACTTCGAGAAGGGTCCATAGCGAGGAAAGGAGGAAAAACGGGTGACCACTGTCCCATATTGAGCATGCCCTTGCAGGAATAGTTTCCCATTCTTTAAGTCCTCATATTGTGTGATTTAAACAGAAGTCGATGTAGATAAATTAAAAATATACTTCAAGCACTTTTATCTGTGCAAAAGATACATATATATGTGTAACTATCTCTGAACAAGAAACTACTAAAAAAATAATGGATTCTTTCCATAATTTGAGCCAATCAGAGCTGTTCTTTTCGATTGCAAATGGCCGCCCCTTATGGGGGCCGCTATTTACAATAAAAAAAAAACACAACACATGATTATGATAATTGAAATAAATATCATTTTATAGTTATAACAAAGGTAATGTTTATTGTCAAGTATTTCTGTTCTATAATCTATCAATAACGCAGAAAACTAATCTACTTCACTGAGTTCTCGCGAAGACGAGAAGAGGAAAGTCTATTTCCAGCAAGTTCAAACGGGCTCAAATGAGTTCAAACGTGGCTGGTTGTCCCGCTCCTTCCAGCGATGAATATGCTTATGATTACTTCCGGTGGTAGCCGATACTGGCGATTAGCGATGGCTGAGTAGATCAAGGAAGGCAAAGTTCTCGCAGACTACGAAAGCCAGCAATTACTATTAATTAGTGTCTGGCCTCAGCAGAGTGACTCACTTCTGTTAGGTAATCGGCTGATGTTCACCACGGTGTCATTAACCAAATTATACTGCTTAGCATCCTCGAGTGGACATGTGCTTCCGCGACCAGTAGGAGGTTATAGTGAGCTTCCAAGAGCACTTTTTACTGGTTCAAAGCTGCCTTGCGTCCACTCGATTTCCCTCTCTATTTCACTCTCTCCCTCCATTTACTCATTCTGACTTCCTATCTTATTACTACTTCATATAGCTCCAATCAGCTCAGAGGTTTTCTTTCTTGAAGATTTATACTGCCTATCATGGATAAGTCTGAATAGACTTGTTTTCACCATTAGACAGTTTGTCGATAGAAAGCCCGAGCCTACACTTTTACCGACCCAAGAGATTTTTAACCTCCCACACCACATAGCCATGGTATGAGAGCAACTGGCCTTTGATGACGCTGTAAGTTATACACAATGGTGGAAATCCAAATTGGCAGAGGAAATCGAACCACCAACTTTCAAATTAGGAGCCTGACCTAGAAAAAAGTCACAAACTCTAACCACTCCGCCACAGAGTGGTCATGTGCAGCTTAGAAACTTTTTATTTGCTAATAGAGCTGATTCCCAATTTGTGTGTAATATCCCCGCCCGCCCATGTGAATGACCCACCCTATTTGTATAATCTAAGCAAATTCATGAACTATTCTTTGGAATTGTGCCTAAGAAACTATTCACACACATGTACAGCTATACTGAACTAAAGAGTTGGCCAGGTTGGGGCTCGGAAAATATTACGGTAATTAGTGAAATTGGATTGAGGGAAAACAACTAATGAATTGTTAGCTTGTTAAACAAATGCAATTGATACCTTCTGCTTAATGAGGCTACTCTGATATAGCATACATATTAATAGTACTTATGCGCATGTAGATTATACCAACATTACATTGTCGTGTCATGGTTTCGATCCCCTTCCGAGTGAAAGTAAAAACTCACCAAATTAATACTTGTTGCTACATTACCTGGTGTTTGGTAATTTACTAGGATATAGCAAGGACTCGTTGGCTTGGAGTCAGAATAATGTGATTGAGTGGGATATCAGGTCATGGTGTTTGCGACATGGTCTCCCAGTGGGGCAGCACTATAAACTCATCACGAGTGCGCACTGCCACAAGTCGGTACCCGTCCTGATATGACCTTAGATGTTGCCAGGACGTAAAGCTCAAACAAAACCAACCAACCAACCAACAAGAGGTATATTATTAGGTAATGCTGTCGTCAGCACGTACCTCAATCTGTCAATGGGGCAGCACTAAACCAGACATCAGTACCCACTACCGACAATGGTATGTACCGTAGATGCAGCTGCCTTGCTGAAGATGTTTTTACTTTAACCTTTGCCAGAACCAGCCTTCCGCTGCTGGATCTAGGTGCAGCATTTGTACATACGTCATTCTGGGTCCGTACACATGTGAAGATATATATTTCAAGGCTATTTCAAGGCTTTTCAAGTCTGTTTTTGATAGGAATTCAAGATTATTTTCATTTGGATTTAATCTGAAATCACCATTTAGAATGATGATTTCGGAAAAAGTTAGACCAGTGGGGACAGTTTAATGGAATTCAAGGCTAAGTACCCAAAATAGGTTAACTAATTTCCAAGGCTTTTCAAGGCCTTGAAATGGGGCATATGAAGACTTTTCAAGACTTTCCACGCCCCAGACGGACCCTGGCCATTGTTCTGATATTAAAACGAGATAACAGGTGCATTATGGTGGGACATAATATAATAGGGATGCAGATATGTCAGAATGCTTAGAATCCGACGTGACTTTTACATAAAAAAGAATACAAGGCTCTTATCTCTGCAAAAGAAAAGATATAGAATGCTCCACGCAGTGTATTTGATGAAATAAGTACGGAAGCAGTGCTGTCTCAATAAGGTCTTTCTGCTTCGGGATCAGCTGATTACAGATGGTAATGTAGAGGTCTGCACTGACCTCTCAGGCAAGGAGCTGCATAGACAGGTAGGTGTGGGTAGTATGGTGATATCAGGGAGCCTAGGTGGTGAAATGGTTAGCATACTGGCCAGGAAAGCAAAGAGATGTTGGTTCGAGTCCTGCTCTAGGCGCAATATTTCCCATTTTCATCACCCCCACAACACTGGTTGCCATGACCATGATCCTGTGCTAGCTATGCGCTGTATGGTTGTTGAATCTACCCTGTGTATGTATGTGTTGGTGCACTGCCTGTAAGTATGTAATTGCAGGCGTTCTCTGTGGCGGAGTGGTTTGAGTGTTGGACTTTTTTCTAGGTCAGACTCCTAATCTGAGGATCGGTGGTTCGATTCCCCGTGCCCCCAGCTCTGCCAATTTGGATTTCCACCGCTGTGTATAACTTACAGCGTCATCAAAGGCCGGTTGCTCTCATACCATGTCTATGTGGTGTGGGAGGTTAAAAATCCCTTGGGTTGGTAAAAGTGTAGGCTCGGGCTTTCTATCGACCAGCAGTGGAATGAGGAAGACCAGTCGTCTATGACTGAAATTTCCCCTGTTTAAACAACTAATGGACCAAAGAAAAAAAAAAGAAAAAAAAAAAGACTTACAATTCCAGGGGGACGAGTGTAGTGGTCTGCACTGACCTATCAGTCAAGGAGGTGCATAAACAGGTATGCGTGTGTAGTATGGTGATATCAGGGAGCCTAGATGGTGTAATGGTTAGCACACTGGCCCAGAAAGCAAAGAGATGTGGGTTCGAGTCCTGCTCTAGACGCAATATTTCCCATTTTCATCACCCCCACGACAGTAATAATAAAAAAAGCCCTTCGGAATCTTGCTGCAGCCAGCTCTCTGAAATTGCCACACAGACAGCAATAGTGTGCAGCTTTGGTGGGGGACTGCCTACATCAATAGGTACGAATGTGCAGTTTCCTGCTGAAGGCCAGACAGCATTCATAATCTGAATATAACATCAATCACCTTCAGCGAATTCAGGACAGTGCTGCTCGCGGAGCAACGAATACTCGAAAATATGGTGTTTTTTTTAAAGGAAATTGCATTGGCTGCCAGTAAAGCAGCGTATTGGGTTCAGGATTTTATTAACTGCCTATAAAGCGATCGAAGGTTGCTTAACTGTTGGAGTTTTACGTCCTAGCAACATCTTAGGTCATATCAGGATGGGTACCACCTTGTGACAGTGCGCACTCATGGCGACTTCATAGTGCTGCCCCACTGAGAGTCCAGGCCACCAGTACCATGACCTGATATTCCACTCAGTCACATTATCCTGACACTGAGCCAACCAGTCCTTGCCCTATTCTAATAATGCCGAGCACCTGGCTAGGAAGCAACAAGTATGAATTTGTAGGTCATTGGTTTGACTCGACATGGGTTCGAACCTGTGGGTTCGAATCCCACGATCTACCAAAACGGGAGATGGACGCTCAACTCATTCGGCCATCCCTTCTGGTTATGCGATGATCAATGGTAAACCACCAGACAATCCACACAATTGTTTAATCTGCAAGCAGTCATCCTTGGCTCTCTGATTTTCCAATCAGATATTATTGCGTAATCTTGTGTTGAAACTCAAAACATACGGTGATTGTGCCTTCTGTGTGGCTGATCTCACTTTATGGAATAGATTGCCAGAGCATGTAGGCAAAGTATCATATATTGATATATTCCAATCTGTTCTCAAGCCTTACTTGTTTATGTAGACTTTCATGGGATTTCTCTAGGCTTCAATTACTTAAAGTTGCAGAGTCCGATGATTTTCAGTTTCTGTCATTTTTCTGAGAAAAATATATTATGTTGATCGTTATAACCTACCTTACTTAAGTTTAAAGTAACTTTTATTTTACATGGCTAACCCTTGAGATATTTGAAGTGCAAATATGTCAAATTAGTTTTTGCAAGCTTGCCAAAACTCTGACACCATAGGCTTCAGCAGTAACAAGTTCTATTAAATTGACTCAGTATTCCTTTCTATGTGGCAACAACTGTTTAATAAGTGCATCATTATATATGTTAGATATGTAGAATCAATTGGAGATAATTGTTTTGGTTTTGAAAATGTGATGCTTCATCGGACTATGCAACTTTAATCTTAGCTGTAAATATGTCACATGATTTTATTGAACTGAATACTGCCTTGGAATGGCTCCTGTTAATGAGGGATTGGACGCAGTAGCCGAATCAGTAGAGTACAGGCTTCCCATGTAGAAGGTCAGGAGTTTTAATCTTCGTCGAGTCAAACCTATGACTTACAAAATTGATACTTGTCACTACCGAGGCTGGTGCTTGGCATTACTAGGATAGAGCAAGGACTGGGTAGCTCAATATCAGGATAATGTGGCTGAGTGGGAAATTGGGTCATGGTGCTGGTGGCCTGGTCTCTCAGCGGGGCAGCACTATAAAGTCGCCATGAGTGTGCACTGTCACAGGTCGGTACCCGTCCTGAGATGACCTTAGGTTTTGCCAGGACGTAAAACTGCAACGACAAACCAACCAAGAACATTTAGGATTCTTGGAAACGGATGCCTTATTCCTCTGTTATCCGTGTGGGGAAAACAAGTCACAACCGTTGGTGCATACACACTGATGCCGTTGTGGGAAGTAGTATAAACATAGAGGACATCCTGCCAGGCGAGGTGCCTGAACCCAACAGTGCTGGCATTCCCGGGAAAGCTGCCGAATCATTGGACTACCTAGGCTCCCTGCTGTAACCAACTTAGCCATGCCTATCTGTGTCTACAGGCATTTAAACTGTCTGCAATGTGCTGGTTCATACCAAACCCCAGAGGCCACCAATCAAAGAGCTGCAATATAGCGAGTTGTGCTATAAGAGTGTGATATCATACCGTTTGTTTGGGTTTTACATCCTAGCACCATCTATGGTCATATCAGGACGAGTACCAATCTGTGACAGTGCATACTCACACACACACATATATATATGTATATATATATATATATATATATATATATATATATATATATATATCCAAGCGGGTCTCTCGGCGATAACGACCAGACACATCTGGTATGCAGTGGTCAGAACCCCTCACAAGTGGTGCCAATGTGGCCAATACTGTAACTACACAGGGCCAGTATATAGGGTATAATGAGTATACTATTGTCATGGAGGGGGGGGTGATGAAAATGGGAAATATTGCGCGTAGAGTGGGACTCGAACCCACATCTCTTTGCATTCTGGGCCAGTGTGTTAACACTTACACCACCTAGGGTCCCTGATATCAACACACTACCCACGCCTACTTGTCTATGTGGCTCCTTGGCTGAGAGGTCAGTGCAGACCACTACACTCGTCCCCCTGGAATTGTAAGTCTTTTAATGCTTACAATTACATACATACAGGCAATGCAACATACTTACATACACAGGGTAGGTTCAACAACTATACAGCGCATAGCTTTACAGGCTCATGGTCACGGCAACCAGTGTCATGGGGGTGATGAAAATGGGAAATATTGTGCCTAGAGCAGGACTCAAACCCACATCTCTTTGCATTCTGGGCAAGTGTGCTAACTATTACACCACCTAGGCTCACTGATATCAACACACTACCCACGCCTACCTGTCTATGCGGGTTCCTTGCCTGAGAGGTCAGTGCAGACCACTACAGTATTGTATAGAGAACTGAAGATAGTGTGTTTGTTTATATTCCCATAATAGATTACATAGCCTATATATAAATTAGTTAGACGAATCTTACCTTGGTATAGATGATGGATAACTATTGTTTTCCCGAGGCATAAGCCTCGGCTAGACGTGGGTGAGGGAGTGGTAAGCACATCCGGGTCCAGCAATCTTTACCTACTAATTCAGGATAAAATGATCTCTAATAAAAAATTCTAAATACTAATGTTTCCTTGGTACAAGCAACAGTCTAGACGTGGTAGGGTGTGGAGGGTGGGCCCTCACCCACGTCTAGCCGAGGCTTATACCTCGGGAAAACAATAGTTATCCATCATCTATACCAAGGTAAGATTCGTCTAACTAATCTATTTTACCTCGGTATATAGCCTCAGGCTAGCCGCAGGCTAGGGAGACTTTACGTAATATCATTTTATCCTGATATTTAATTGTTATTGCTATGTTATTTTCTGTTTATTTTTGTGGTATGGAACATTGTTAAAATCACTGTTTTGTGACTAGGCTTATGTTCTCACCTTTTGACCTTTTAATGCTGTAGCAGTCGTTGTGCGACACCACTGGGCTTCTCCAAACACTTGTTATAATGTCTAGCAAACGATCGTTCGGTCTTCCATCCTGCATGCGCTAGTATGCGCTTGACCGAAATTCCTAGAAGGCGTGCCTTTGACACCATGGCTCCTCTTGTTGAGTGTGACGCATATTTGTCCGTATTCACTCCTGCCATCTTTAGCACATTAATTGTCCAACGGGCGAGTGTGTCCCTTGAAATGCCCTTGTGTGGCTTAATAAAGCTTATCAATAATTGTCTTGAGTTTCTAACTCGTTGTGTCTTGGATATGTATGTTCTAATCGCAGATACTACACACAGTTTTGGATTGTCCTTGAATTGCGTTACATCAATTGATGACAAAGGGTCGCCTATACGATTAGATTTCAACAATGTTAAATCAAAGGTCGCTTGCCTTCTATCTATTTCCAGTCCATCGAGTGAAAGTGCCACAATAGTTTGGCCTCGATGACCTGTGACCAACAGTAATAAAAGTGCTAACTTAAACCCTAATTGTTTTATATCTAGAAATCTATTATGTGGCCAATCCTTAAACATTTTGAACACCAGTGACACATCCCAAAATCGGTCGTATTTTGGTTTAGGTGGGTTTCGTTCATAAATCCCCTTAGTACCCAGTGTATTACATGATGTTTACCCATTGTTTCTCCCCCTAATCTGGGAAGAATGATCGAGAGAGCACACCTGGCAGCATTAATTGCGCCGTAACCTAGCCCATCTTGTTCTAACATCCTGAAAAATCTGCACACTTGGGCAATAGTTGGGTTCATAGGTTAAACCTTTTGAATAAGACAGTAAACGCCCCATTTCTTCAGATATGTGGTATACATTTTGACTGTTCCTTTTCTCCACGCATGCGACACCAACCGTTCTTGTGTAATTTTGTCTAAACCAAATTGTTCTAGGTATTTATTCAGAAAAGGAATGCAAGCAATGGTGTTGTTGCTACGTTGCCGTGATGTTCCAGAGGGCCTTGGTGAGTTAGATTTCCTCGGGATTTTGGGAATCTGAGGCAGTCTCTGGCTGTCGAGACTAGTCCCGCTAGCCACGGTTGTGTGTCCCATTCGGGGACGATCAGGATGGCGTGGGACCGGTCCATCTTTATCTTTCGTGCCACTCTGGTAATGATGTTAAAGGGGGGGAAAATGTAATAAAATTCATTTTCCCAAATCAGTGAGAAAGCATCAATGTGCCAAGCATATGGTTCTGGGTGCCATGACACATATTTGTTAATTTTAAAATTATTTCTTGATGCAAAAAAGTGTACCGTAGGGGACCCCCATTGTTGACAAATTCTGTTGAAAATTTTTGTGTTTAATTTCCATTCTAAGTGATCGTGAAAGACTCTGCTCTTTTTGTCAGCCAGGACGTTTTGCGACCCTGGGATATGAGATATGGTTAAGCATATTTGATGTTGTTGCGCCCAGTTCCAAATACTCTGTGCCAAGTTATTGCATTCTTTTGACTTTGTACCTCCCATATTCCTGACATATGCCATAGCTGTAGTGTTATCTGTCAGAAGTTGAACCGTATTTTTAGGTATTTTAATTAAACTTAAAAGGCCCAAGTAAATCGCTCTTAATTCAAGAACATTAATATGGTCTGATTTTTTGTTTTCTAACCATCTACCCCCTGTTGCTACATCATTTCAATGAGCTCCCCAACCTTGTAATGAAGCATCGGTAGTAACTACCGTGTTGGGTTGACCCATTCGAATGGGATTGGGAGAGTTATTAATATTCTCGATCCACCAAAATATGTCTTTACACCCGTCTTGGGAAATGTTCATTGGTCTTTCGAAGTTACCTTTTGTGCGCACTAACGCTCTATTCTTGTCTATTTCTAGAGACTTGATATGCGCCGCTCCATAAAGAACAGCCAGTGCATACGAGACCATTATACCGATAAGGACGGCGACCTGTCTAATCTTTGGCCTGGATATGTCAAGCAGCTGGGAGGCCGTGTCATGAAACTTCTGTAGTTTCTGTTCCGTTAGAGATACGGTCATGGCTTTGGTGTTAATCAGAAAACCTAAGCATTTTAATTCCCTATTCGGGACGAAAACAGATTTCTTGTCATGAATGTAAAAACCTAATTCTGTTAATAAATCACACAAATCATTAACTGCTGTTTGGCATTTGTCAAAGGATTCTGCCATAATAAATGAATCATCTATGTATGGGAACATTGTGTGTCCTATTCTACCCATGACTGCAAAAACAGGTTTTAATAACTTTGTAAACAGTCGAGGTGCGCAAGCTAGACCATTAGGCATGCATGTAAATTGGAAGAGGGTACCGTTCCAAATAAATCTCAGAAATTTTCTGTGTTCTTTGCAAATGGAGACTGTGTAATACGCATCTCTTAAGTCTACACTGGCGAGCCAGGCTTCCGGCGTAATTAAATCCCTCGCCGTTTCTAATGAGAACATTTAAAAATGTTTGTATGTAACCGATTCATTTAATTTTGTTAAATCCAAAATCATGCGAATTTCGCCATTTGGTTTCGGCCTAGAAAAAACATTAGAAATAAACTGTCCTTCTGTGTTTTGTACTCGTTCAATAATTCTCTTTGTTTCAAAAAGAGAAACCTGAAAATCAATTTGTAGTTTTTCTTCTGTGTTAAATTTATATGGGAACAGAACTCTTTTCTGTTTTGGTATGTCTGTGAACGGTATTTAACCCCTTTAACAATGTCCAAAATTTCGCTATCAGTTGTGATATTACACCAGTTTTGTAAACAGTTCAGGATATTGCCTGCCTTAAACTTGCTTACATATTTTTGTGTCTCTTCAGACACCATGTTGAGGGTAGATGTCTGTGTCGTCGACTCTACTTGGCTGCTGGCCGTGGGAACTGGGGTCTGGGTGTAAACTCCCTTTTGTACCCGCGGTTGTCGTTCCACCCCGTGGTCTGTCGTTCTCCTCTGCCTCGTCCTCTGGGATTGAACCCGAAGGATGGACCTCCTCGTCCCGGCCTGCCCCCTCGGCGGAAGCGAAAATCCGAGCGGGGGCGTCGGAATTTGCTGGGGTTGTCAAACTTTTTACTCCTGTCAGTGTTCTTAGCGCTTTTAGTGTCTACTTCCACTGCTTTGAAGAGGTGCGCTAGCTGTCCCCCAAACATTTTGGTTTTGTCCAGCGGCTTGCCTAGCACTGGCTTTGGTGGGAGGTAAAGTGTATATCCTTTACCGTCATTGTCTGTTACTTTTTTAGACCTGGCTACTTCTTTGCCAGCATCTGTGGTCACTGACTTATAGACGTTCTCGAAATGTCGAAAAGTCATAAAGTTTGACGCTGCGGTAAGCAGCGCAATGCCTTTATCCATGACTCGTGCAAGCGACGAGAATTTATTCTCGGCTTGCATTCTATTTGCTACCGGAGTTATAGATGTCAGAGCTCCGAGCACTGCTTTTTGGATTGTACACAACGCGTTCTCGTAACGTCGTCTTTCATCCGAGAGATGGATACCTGCATCCATTTATTTGCTGATGGACTCGGGAACGCCTTTGATTCCTGAGATTTGTTCTGTTAACTTGTTGATCACCTCAGCGGGTTTGAATGTGTGGAAATGTCCTTTTAACGTTTCCCTCATCATGGTTGTGGTACGCAACCTCTTTGCTTTCGCCAATGGGCATTTCTTTTTAATTTTCGCCCCTATTCTTGCATAAACACCCGCTCTTTCGGTCTCTGAGTCGGACTCAGTTGAGGACGAGTCATCTGAATCATCAGATGATGAGTCCTTCTTCTTCTTTTAGTTTTTCTTGGTCTTTTTCACCCGCTTCTTGTTGACTTTGGTGAATTCATCACCTGAGCTACTCGCGAGTCTTTTGCGCTTTCTGACTTTCGGTTTCGGAACCTCAAATGCTGATTCTGTTTCATCATCCGAAAAGTCTTCCCAATCGTCGTCTGGGATGGGAGGAGAGGGAGCCCGTATTGTGCGCTGAGTGTTTTTGTATTTCTCCATAATTCTGACGATCTTTTCTTCTAGATCCTCCTCTCCGCTATCCTTATCCGAAGGACCAGCTCCTGGCTGTGGTGACGGTGGTCCCGTCTGTGGCGGCGACGAATCGTACCCTGAGGGCACGCGGCCTTCTGCCGCTGCCGGCGGAACCTTGTTTCGCTTGGTGGCCATCGGTTTCTGTAACAAAAAAGTTACTTAATACCGGTATCATCTCAACATGGTCACAAAGTGAACCCAGAACTGGGTTGAGGTATTATTATTCTTATGGTATAGAGTAACGTGTTTACACCGTTCTGTATACAGGCGTTAAGCTAATGGTATGCCGTAGGTTTTATCGGTAGTGAAACCAACCATACGGAGGGGCGGCCATTGGCACGC
The DNA here is from genome assembly GCA_030323885.1 of Branchipolynoe longqiensis. Classification (NCBI taxonomy): domain Eukaryota; kingdom Metazoa; phylum Annelida; class Polychaeta; order Phyllodocida; family Polynoidae; genus Branchipolynoe; species Branchipolynoe longqiensis. The sequence continues at coordinate 35,252 of JASIRB010001977.1, read as the reverse complement.
CCGCTCTCTCTGTTTCGTACACTTCTCCCACCCGCGGCATTCTGTGCCAGCAAGTTGAAGAAAATATTACGAAACTCGGAGGCTCGCCTCAAAAACCGGTCTGGGGAGTCTATAAAAGAAACCCAGGATCATCCCCAATAAAACCCTCTTTAGGGTTCGGAGGAATTTCCTTAGGAGATGCAACTCGGGTTAACATCTCTGCCTGTCTTAATACAGGTTTCGCTATATCTAGCGGTATCGGTTTCGGTTCTGCACATAAGCGTTCTATCCTTGTGTTTTTTATAACACCAAAACATGTCCAAATCGGACCTGAGAAAGTTCTAAGCTTTCATAATGGGATGCTATAAGCCATCCTTAAGAAGTTTATCGAAATTTCTCAATACTTACAGTTAGTTAAAGTGTTGTAGTAGTTAAATCCTGCCGGAGCAGCTCAGCGAACGTCCTCCCGCTGTGAGCTGCTTATGCTAATTGCTGGACCCGGATGTGCTTACCTCTCCCTAGCCTGCGGCTAGCCTGAGGCTATATACCGACGTAAAATATATATATATATTATAAATATATATATATATGTAAATATATATGTTATTTGCAATACTGTTGTACACTTCCTACATGTATATGTAAATATATATATATATCGCATAGAATAATTCGACTTGCTATATATGTATTATGTGCGTTGTCTACAATAGTGTTTTACACTATACATAATAGATAATGCATATCATAGGGCAGCTGTCAGAATATATTGCCGTATTCTGTGAGTATTCCCTAAATTTACCGATTTGGTGTTAAATCACCATCAGTCATTCAATCACTTACATTATTTTAACAAGAACCAATGCCGTTTTCAAATCAAACTTTATGCACGCACAGACTATATGAGAACAATATGTTGATACAACACACCGTTGTTGTTGCTACAACACACCTCAGCTTTTCTGCCAGTACACCCACCCAGTCCCCAAAGGCAAGAGTCGCACGGTTTGGGGTCCCGTCCACTCAGTCCTAAAAGTGACAGTCGCGCGGACAGGGCCATCCAGGCATGACCCCAAGAAGACCAATGCGCACACTAATGTAATCCTACGCGCGGGTAATTGTGCCCATGAGTCATGCTGTTTGATGTACGGCATCACCTGGACGACCTCTGCCTGTGGCCGAGGCGGGGATGTTGCCTGGTTTATCTTGCGACTCGTCCATGACCAGCACAGGCATGAAGGAGTTTCAGTGCCTGCCCTCAAGTGGCCTTCTAGGTTGTTACTGCATAGCGGTGTTCAAGTCCAGGGTTGTATGTATTCAACATTGTTGTTCTATGGTGGCATTCAAGTATACTTGCCTTATGCTTTGTTATTCAATTAGAGCAATCAAGTTGACTTGCCTTCTAGATTGTTACTGCATAGCGGTGTTCAAGTACGTAAAGTGTTGTAAAGTATTCAACCTTGTTGTTCTATGGTGGCATTCAAGTATATTTGCCTTATGCTTTGTCGTTCAATTAGAGCTTTAAAGTTGACTTTGCCTTCTAGATTGTTCCTGCATACTGGTTTTCAAGTACATACAGTGTTGAATGTATTCAACCTTATGGTTCTACAATGACATTCAAGTATACTTGCCTTATGATTTGTCAGTCAATTAGAGAAATCAAGTACGTTTGTCTTCTAGATTGCAGCAATGTTCGAGGACAGTGTTGTATGTATTAAACCCTGTTGTTCAATACTGGCGTTCAAGTATATTTGCTTTATAGTTTGTTGTTCAATAAGAGCAATCAATTCGATGTGCCTTCTAGATTCTAACTGCATGGCAGAGTCCATGCATATAGTGAATACGTGATAAGCATATCTCTTCCATATCAAAAGAAAAGACGCAAACAAAGAAGATAGTGTTTTGTTCATGTTAATGGATCACTGGCGAATATGATCGCATTAATTCGCACAGAGGATATATATATTATATTTCGTATCATTTATCATGCGAATATCAATACAGGTACCAAACATCTTATCTGGTTTCCAGAAATCCGGAATTACCATAAATTGGGCTATTTCTGAAACTAGTTAAATACAATTTAGTTCTTTACTTTTCATTTTATATTGTATATGTTAAGTATACATTTAGGCTGGCACTAGAAAACCGGAAATGCAGAAATTTGGGTCACTTCCGGTCCCAGGATTGCCGGATAGTTGGTCCGGTATCCGTAGGGATTAAGGTTCCTCCTTTCATTTACTCTGGGGCTACAATTGCCATATATTATATGTGCAGCACGAGTGGCGCCGCCACCGGCTATTTACAACGTTACATATTTCTCTTCAGAGCGCTCACTTACCACTGGGATATATAGATATATCTATAAGTATATATATATAATATATATATCTAAATATATACATTTAAAAGTATATTTAATTATATCAATATATTTTAGCATTTATATTTAAACTTAAAAAACATATATTTAAATATGAAGTGGGAGCTGGGAAACAGTTGGAGTCAGTTCCCATGCGGCGGGAAGCAGAGAGTGCCCAGTTACAGGGAGGCCTGCAGAGAATAAGGGGTGTTGGGAAGCGAGAGGCGTCCAGATAAAAGACACTGAACAACATTGGGGACTAGTCTTTATCTTATATACACATAATAAATTATAATAGCACATTATAAATATATATTTAAATCTACACCTCTAAAATATATATTTAAATATGTCTAAATATATTTTAATATGTATATTTAAATATATAATCACATATATTTAAATACAGATTTTCTTTGTTAATATATATTTTTTCTTTTTATTAATTTTTAAAAATATTTATGTATTATACAGACAGGATAATTATTATCATTATATAAAAAGGCGGAGTGGCTTATCCTTTATTATTGTTCTGATTATTACTGTGCAGTAATCGGTTGGTTATTTAATGATGATTAATATGTATATTGGTCTATCACGACCCGACTTGATCGATCCCTCTGTGCGCTACTGCAGCGCCACCGTGTGTTGGTGCCCTGCGAACCACTACTCGGCCATTTCGCACCGGGTTTTCAAACTTGTAACCGGCTAGGCATTTATCGTAGCCAAGATCTAGCATTAAAGTGGTCAACCCATACTTATGTTTGTCTTGTGTTCTAGAGCGTAGCCTAATATTATATATATAGTATATATATTTTAATACATCTTTTTTTAAATATATATATTTTTAATATATATATCATATAGAATCTGCCCACTCATATTTTCTTAAGAAATAGTGAAACCACTGCTAATTATACTACAGAATAGGAGTTAACGTAGGGCGTCTCACCACTGCACAGGACAACACCTGCCTGTCCCTTGAGAGATGAACCTGACTGACATGTGGAGAGCTAAGCTCCTTCCAAGACGTACCTTAGGGAGTGAGGCCTTTTAGGATTTGTGGGCACAGGGTATACATAAATGCATGCACTGATGATCATGGTTATAGAATAATCGGATAAAGCTACCCTGTCCTCCCACATCACCAGAAGTGCCGTCCTTTCCCTTTTTACTCGCCAATTACCCTTGTTGTGACGTCTGCTGAGAGAGTCTTTCGAATGGGCAGGCAGTCTGACACTCACTGCTAGTCCGCCATTGAGAGATGTTATTATTGCAGTAGAAGATGGACTGTGATAGAGCAGGAAATGGCACTTCTGGTAATGTGGGAGGACGCGCGAGATTTATCCGATTATTCTAGAACCATGCTCATCAGTGCATGTCTTCTCAGCCTGCGCATTTATGCACACACTGTGTCAACAAATCCTGGCAGCCATCGCTCAAAATAGCATTACTTAGGAGGCAGAGAACCAACCTATGGATTACACGATTTGATCCTACCTACACTCGCCTCTGATTGTCTAGCCCACAGCTGATACTCACAGAAGCACTATGGCCGTATTCGATTATGACGACCCGGGCGACTTGGGTGATCCGAGTCATCAGAATTTCAAATAGAACACCGCGAGTAGAGTCTAAAAATACATGTGCCGTGTGCAAAACAACCCCACCCCAGTAACCCACGTCTTGGCGCGGGTGCTAGGAGCAATGACGTCACATGTGTGCTGGTGCCGTCCTGTACCTAAGAGCTACCACTACATGCCCTACATGTTTGTTTAATGCTTTTTTTTTTTAAATAACCAGATTAATTAAATGGAAATATAACTAAACTATGCAAATCATAAAATACTTTAAATCCTATTTTGCTTTAGTTATATCGGTTATTAAAAAAAAAAAAGGTTTTGGATTAAGGCATCATTTTTCCACCCCGAGCGTGTTCGTTTGTGCAACCCGAGGTTGTATGGTCTGCGCATGAGCCAAAAGTCTCGGGTGACCCGAGTTGTTTAATCGAATGCGGCCTATATGATCTCATCTACGTGCATAATTGTGAGCCATACCTTGCCTAATATGGAAATGCTGTGTTTCACCATCTCGCCTCCTCCAGTATTCAACACTTAAAGTTGTATAGTCCGATGGTTTTTGATTTCTGTTTTTATATATTAAGGTGATCGTTATAATCTGTCCTACATTAGTATGAAGTAACGTGGCTAAATTAGAGATATTTGAAATGCAAACATGCCAACTTAATTAGGGTGTGCATCTAAAAACTCTGACACCTTTGGATTCACCAGAAATTGCTTTTCGTAAATTGGCTTAGCAATATAGCGATATAGCGAATGGTAGACAGGAAGTGTGAACACCTATTTGTTTCTCTTTTTTTGTTGTCTTTTTTGTTGTTGGTACATTAGTTGTCCCAAGCAGGGGAAATCCCAGTCACAGACGACTGGTCTTCCCCACTCCACTGCTGGTCGATAGAAAGCCCGAGCCTACACTTTTACCGACCCAAGGGATTTTTAACCTCCCACACCACATAGACATGGTATGAGAGCAACCGGCCTTTGATGACGCTGTAAGTTATACACAGTGGTGGAAATCCAAATTGGCAGAGCTGGGGGCACGGGGATATCGAACCGCTGACCCTCAGATTAGGAGTCTGACCTAGAAAAAAGTCAGACACTCTAACCACTCCGCCACAGAGAACGCCACGGGGGCTTAGTATTCCCTTCTAATTTCTATGCAGCCACACATGCTAAATATTAATAATTGCAGTGGGATATCAGGTCATGGTCTAGTAGTAAGAGTAGACAAAATAAAACACATATATGCCAAGAAAATTTAAAAAAACGAACATAGGCTACTAACCATACCAACCAACTATCTATCTGCTACTGAAATGCAGGCAATCAAATACCTTATCAGCAGCTACTGTGTGATAAGATAACACCAACACTACAGCTGGTCAGCATTGGAAACAAGCCTGAATACCCAGGCTTATATACTATGGACAGTATAAATACAGCCTCAATAAACAATTTTTTTTTTTTTTTTTAAATGGTGCCGGAAGGCAACTCTTCCAGTGGGGCAGCACTATCAAGCTGCCATGCGTGCGCGCTGTCACAATTCAGTCGGTACCCACCCTGATATGACCTTAGATGTTGCCAGGAAGTTAAACCCTATCAAACAAACCAAAACATACTTAGGGTGTTCGCATCCTCACCCACAGCCAGTCAATCCCAAAATAGACACGACTAAGTAGGTCAGCTGAGGGGGGAAGGGTGTTGTCATGGTACCGTGTCACTAACGGTTCTGAGAGACCAGCCTCTCAACTATCGCAAGTCGTTGAATTATTGTCGAAATATTACTTGGCAAAAACTAAGGTATCACAATTCTAGACAAATCAATATGTCAAAGGTTCAACAACAAAAACTGCAAAGCCTTCATTATATTTGTCAATTAGTGTGTCTGTATATATACTATATATGTAGTAGCCTGCACTGACGTCTCAGACAAGGAGCCATATAGACAGGTAGCCGTGGATAGGGTGGTGATATCAGGAGGCCTAGGTGGTCAAATGGTTAGCACACTGGCCTGTAATGCAAAATGAGTGGGTTCGATGTCCTCTCTAGGAGCAATATTTCCCACTTTCATCATCTCCATGACGCTGGTGCAACGACCAGGATCCTGTACAAACTATGTGCTGTATGTTTGTTGAACTATTTTGTGTATGTATATATGTAAGCGCATTTCCTGTGTATATGTATTGTAAACCATTTAAGTGACTTACAATTCCAGGAGGACGAGTGTTGTAGCCCTCACTGACCTCTCGGACAAGGAACCACATAGACAGGTAGGGCTAGGTAGGGTGCTGACATCAGGGAGTCTCGGTGGTGAAATGGTTAGCACACTGGCCCGTAATGCAACAGATGTGGTTTCGATTTCAGCTCTAGGCGAAGTATTTCCCATTTTCATCACCCCAAGGACATATATATATACTATATATATATATATATAATATATAGTATTATGTATATTTCCAATTAAATATACAGCCAGGCATGAAAAAACACATTTTTAATGGTCTAATAAACTGGCAAATGCACTGAATCTCAGCTGGCCATGTTGATTTTGTCACTGGGATTGCCTGTCCAATGCAGCCAAAGCATTGCAAGTAAATAAATAAACATATAAATCAAAAAGAACTACAATCATAACCGAGCTACCAGTGTTATTGGCTATGTTTACTAGTTTCTTCTGCCGACTAGTCAATGCGCATGTGCGCTAGATATATGATGTAAAGGGGCTGCCACATTACGACGCATCGCGCCAACGTACGCCGATGTAAGTGATCTTTGGCCGCTATGTCAGGATACGTTGTTATGCATTACGTGTGTGTTAGGCGCTCATTGGTATACATCAATGTACGTTGACATTCGGCAGGATACGGCATTGCGCGTCAGGGGGGCGGCAAAGTTTTGTCAGTGCACAAAACTTTCGACGTACGACAATGTGTGGATTTTACATCGGCTGTATGTTATATATACGTTAGGCATACGTCGATATATGTTAGACATACGTTAGACAAATGTTCTTCACTATGTTGCACTACGTTGACCTATGTTAAAGGAAGTGGGAACATACAGTCCACGTACTGACAACATATATGGAAAACGTACATCTAACGTATGTCTAATGTACGTTTAGCATTTCTCCAACGTGTCTTCACATATGTAATGTATGACGCATAATTCTGGCGATCGAATAACGTATATAATGTTCACCGGCATTCTGCAAACGTACCGTGAGCATTATTCGAGCATTTTTCGCTGGGAGGCACATTAGCCATATGTTGGTAATACATTGGCCATACGCTATGTATATGGTATGTATACATCCAACTTTGGTGCCCCGCGCCAAAACGTTTGGTGCTTCTTGACATAAAAAAGTGATTTTATGCATTGGCTGCACGTTTGCGAGATGCTTCATAATGTGACAGGGCCTTAAACAACACTTACTGTTTCTAGATATATAGATGGGAGAGGAGTACTGTACAGCAATGTGTAACGTAAGATTTGGTTGTTGGAATTTTAAGTCCTGGCAACATCTAAAGTCATATCACATGACAGTGTGCACTCATGGTGCCTTTATAGTGCTGCTGCCCTACTGGGAAATCCGGCCACCAGCCCCATAACCGGACATCCCACTCAGTCACATTATCCTGACACTGAGCTAAGAAGTCCCTTCCCTATCCTATTAAATGCCAAGTGACAGGATAGGAAGTGACAAATATCAATTTTGTGAGTCATTGGTTTGACTCGACCGGGAACTGAACACCCGACCTTCCACATGCGAGGGTGGCGTTCTACCCACTTGGCCACCATGCCCGGGGTTGATAATAGCAGTCATGGAGTAATTGAGAGAAGAGACCTTGAATTTAGCCGACCAGGTAATTAACACAAACAACATGAATCTAAAGGAGCAACATGGAATTAAACGCAACCCTGGCACACAAAAACCAACTACCTGTCCAGATGGGATGGCTAAATGAGTTGTGTGCCCGCCTCCTGTTTTGGTAGGTTCAGATCCCGGTCGAGTCTAACCAATGGCTTAAATATTTATACTTGTCATGACCTAGCCTGATGTTCGGAATTACTAGGAATGGCTAGAAACAGAACATCTCCAACTATATGCAGACGACACAGTCATATATGCAGAGGGAAACACAGAGGAAGAGGTTACAGCTAAGCTGAAAAAACTCGTACTAAAGCTGGACAACTAGTGTGAGTTCAATCAAATAACCATGAATGAAAATAAATCCAAAACAGTGCTCTTCTCACATAAATCAATGCTGGAAAGAAATCTACACTGCAAGCTAGGAAACCAAATATTAGAAAATATAAATCACTACAAATACCTAGGCCTAGAGCTAGACAGCCAGCTAAACTACAATCTATGTATAACAAAAATCATCCAAAAAATAAACCACAAACTGTGGCTATTTGCAAAACTAAGAAACTATATGATGCAAGAAATCTCAATAAAAATCTTCAAAGGTATGGTGCTCCCCTACTTCGACTATGGGGATGTAATTTACATGGGGACTAAAAATGAATTACTAAAAAAACTGCAAAAACTGTAAAATAGAGCCCTAAAGACCTGCCACAAAGTAGACAAACTGCACCCCACCTATGACATACACAAAAGAACTATGGTAATGTTATTAGAAAACAGAAGAATAATCCACCTAAATACCCTAGCATATGGATATAGACGAGACAATAAACATCTAATCCAACCACTAAGGAACTCCAGAGCAAACAATGCAACACCACTAAGGTAGACCAGAAGCCAAATCAAAGCTCAGGAAAGAAGCCCACTGGAAATGGTTGCCAAAGTATGGAACGCACAAAGGGTAAAGGAACAACAAATTCCTGACCTAAAAACATACAAAAAATATCTGTGAAAAATAAAACCAGGAAACCCCCTCTAAGCTGTTCCACAATGGGGCATGTGATATGTCACGGCCCACCAGCTGGACAGCCCATGAGAGGTAACCCCCTGCCAGAAAACAGCCAGATAACATCAAATCCAAACATAAACCAACTACCTATTACGTACAAGCCTATAATATGTAAATAGAGTAGGCTAGTCTAGAATTAAGTGTAGGAAAAAATAAAAAAGAGGAACACTCTTACCAAGAAAATCCCCCAAAAAACTAACGTCGATCACTAACGACAAACCATAATCTTAAGAAACATAGACCGATAACTGCCCAGCATTTAAAACAAGCTTTATCATCCGAACTTATATGCTATAGACAGCATAATCATCCCATAAAAAAATAAAAAAACTAGTATAGGGCAAGGAGCAGTGGAATATGGAAGATCAATTGTCTGTGACTGAAATTTCCCCTGCTTAATTAAACTAATGTACAAAAACAAACAAAAAACCACTGAACACACACTAGAGATGCTTATTGATATTAACAACACTAATACTAATAGCAAAATCGACATTTCAAAATCGATTGTTGAATGAAAAAAAGTGGAAGGTTTCATATAATTAACCCTTGTTATGCTACACTAACTCTGTAACTGTTATATTATAGATGATTAAATCAATTATGTCAAAGGTATTTTCCTGTCAAGTCCCAATGTACGCCTTAAATAGCCTAAGTTTCTGGTGTTGTATGCAACCCCCCCCCCCCCCCCCCCCCCATCAATTAGAACCCTTGAATTCACTATTTCCAGTCACCTCTAAACACAGGCTTACACCGGACCGGGCGCGGGTGCCGAATCGGTAGAGCACCGGCTTCGCGTGCGGGAGATCGGGAGTTTGCTTTCCGGTCGAGTCAAACCAATGACTTATTAAATTGATACTTGTTCCTTCCTAGCCTGGCACTCGGCAGTAATATTATAGGGCAAGGACTGGTTGGCTCAGTGCTAGGATAATATGACAGGTCACGGTGGCAGTAGCCTGGTTTCCCAGTGGGGCAGCACTATAAAGTTGCTATGAGTGCGCTCTGTCACAAATCGGTACCCATCCTGATATGACCTTATGCGTTGTGAGGTCGCAAAACTCCAACAACCAGCCATGCTTACACGGTGAATGACACACTGGGGGTGTTTGTAGTTGTTAGTAACCGCTGTCAGGCAGTGAGTTGCCATGGTAAAATGAGCTGGTGCGCATGTTGTTGCGTGGATCTAGGATCTAGACTCACCAGGTCGGACACTACTTAACCTGCAGGCCAAACCTCGGTTTGCCTCCGCAGATTGTGATGTCAGGTTAAAGTTGCATATTTCGATGGTTTTGAATTTCTGTATTTTTTCTGAGATAAATATATTAGATCGATCACTAGTATCCGCTTTACATTAGTTCAAAGTTACTTTTATTTTAAATGGTAAACTTTTGAGATATTTTGAGTGCAAACATGGAAAATTAGTTTTGGCAAGCTTTCGAAAACTGTGACACCATAGACTTCTGCAGTAACAGGTTCTGTTAAATTGACTCAGTATTGCCTTCTATGCAGAAACAAATGCTTAATCAGTGCATCAGTATCTGAGTTAGATATGTAAAATCAAATCCAGATAATTGATTTGGTTTTGAAAAATTTGATATTTCATCGGACTATGCAGCTTTAAGTGAAGGGCGTGCCTTGGCAAGAGATCTCCCTACCCATATGATGCTATCATGCGATACCTGTTTACATGATAATCTATATACCGGGATCCTATAACAGGAGATCTCCCGACTTGTACGATGCCATCATCAAATGTATGTTTACAGGGTTATCCCAATGTATGTGTACAGGATCCCATAACAGGAGATCTCCAGACCCGTACAATGCTATCATGCGATGCCTGTTTACAGGATTATCTATGCTACGGTATCCCATGACAGGAGATCTCCCGACCTGTATGGTGATATCATGTGGTGCCTGTTTACAGGAGATCTCGCGACCTGTACGATGTGTGTTCAATCCCCGGCCGAGTCAAACCAATGACTTACATAATTGATATTTCTCGCTACCTAGCCTGGTGCTTTGCATTAGTGGGATAGGGCAAGGACTGGTTTTCTCGGTATTGGGACTGAGTGGGATATCCGTGGGGCTGTGGGGTAGCACTATACAACTGCCATCAGTGTGTGTGTGTGTGTGATGGTACCGGCGACCATGATCCCTATAGTTGGGCAGCACAATAAAGTCGCCATCATAGTGCTCTGTACTGACCTTAAATGACTTTAGATATTACAGGATGCAAAAACCCTAACAATCAAGCAACACTCGATATCCATTCAAACTGTCCCTATCCCCGATTCAATTGAGTACGGGAGCTAGTCGCAATACAACAACGCCACCTATCGGACACCTTGTGTACACAACTACATACAGCACGGATGAAAGATCTCCGCCATTTCGCGGATTTCCGCGATTGTTGATATTCACTGATTAATGTTCACAAAATGCCAGTATATTATATAATACATATTTATACATGAAAACGAACTATACAATGATGACAGAGGGAACCCACCCACAATTGAGAAAGAAGATGGGAATATTATATTAGTATCAGAGGTTGAGAAGGCTATCAATGATCTAAAGTCAGGTAAGGCTCCTGGAAGTGACCAGATAACATCAGAAATGATAAAAGGACTAGATGAAGTGGGGATTCAAATCATTCATAAGCTAGTAAATGACATCTATGAGACTGGATTTATACCATTGAATATGAATGAATCCATATTTGTACGACTCCCAAAGAAGCTAAAACCAACATTGTGTACTGAGTACAGAACACTAAGCCTGATGAGTCATATGTTGAAGATGATCCTGAAAATAATTTTACTGAGAAACAGACAGAAAATTGAAGAACAAATCAGTAACGTACAAAGTGGGTTTATATCTGGAAGAGGTACACGTGAAGGGATTTTCAATATGAGAATGATTTGTGAACGTTATTGTGAAGTGAACCAGGATGTTTATGCCTGCTTTATTGACTATGAGAAGGCCTTCGACCGAGTCAATCATGAACTGTTAATCAAATGTTTACAAGATATTGGTGTCAATGGCAAAGACATTAAACTAATTGTGAACTTATACTGGACACAACGTGCATTTATAAAAATGGAGCAGGGCCTATCGGATGAAGTTATGATTAAACGAGGAGTTCGACAGGGGTGTGTATTGTCACCATGTCTATTTAACCTGTACACAGAGATGATTTTCAGACACATTGAAGATTGCAAGGGAGTGACAATAGGTGGCATGAACGTCAACAATCTTAGATATGCCGATGACAGTGTAATACTAGCAGACAGTGAGAAAAACCTACAAGATATAGTGAATAGAATCAATAAAGCTGGAATACTATTCAACATGAAGATGAATGCCAGGAAGACCAAAACAATGATTATAAGTAAAAAGACAGATAAACCAAATGTCGATATAACCATAGATGGCACAAACATAGAACAAGTATCCGAATTCATATATCTCGGACAAAAGATTACAAATGATGGGAGATGTGAGGAAGAAATTAAAAGAAGGATAACAATAGCCCAAACAACATTCTCCAAAATGTATAGAGTGTTAACATCAAGTAAGATATTAATACAAACAAGGAAGCGTATTCTTCAGTGTTATGTGTGGTCTACTCTAATGTATGGGGCAGAGACATGGACAATCTCTAAGAAAATGTACAAACGTTTAGCAGCATTTGAGATGTGGACTTATCGAAGGATGATGAAAATATCATGGACAAAGAAGATCACCAACAAAGAAGTTCTCAGAAAAAATTAAAAATAAGAAAAGCTTGTTTGCCACTATACAGACAAAGAAACTTATTTATTTTGGCCACATCATTCGTCAGAGTTCAATATACCATACATTGTTGGAAGGGAAGGTGAATGGCAGCAGAGGGAGAGGGGAGACCAAGAACATCATGGTTTAGAAATATTTCACAGTGGACAGGCTTGAATTATTCACAGTCTATCAGAACAGCACAACATCGGGACAAGTGGAGAACCATTGCATCCAACCCTCGACTAGAGGACGGAACTATTGATTGATTGATTATACATGACAGCAATTGATTAGTTCATATCCCGTTCTGATATGACCTTAGATGTTGCTAGAGCATAAAACCCCAACAATAAAGGATTAGGTATATGCAATAATATAGTCGCAATAAGGGCAGTTTAAACCTGACTTCCGGCATTTTCCCGTGATTCCCTAATAGTGCTAATCCTATGGGGAGGGTGTGGGGGGGGGGGGGGGGGGGGGGAATCCGCGTTTTCACGGAAATTCGCCGTTGACACCCAGGTCTCGGCGTGATTTTCGCGTTTTTTTGTCAGAGACCACTTTCATCCCTGAATTACAGTAGACATGTGTATAGGTGCTACATGCAGACGGGGAAAACAAGGTGCTACACAGACTGCTACACAGGTCTAGAAAAACAACCTATGCACAGGCAATAATTATAGGCCAGACTGAAAACAACCAGCAAATAATCTTACTCCGCGCACAACGAGAATCCCAAACATCTACAACAACTCAATTATATTTTAACTCCGCCTCCTGCAATTGGCTCTCTTCTTCGCCAACCCCGATGCCTTTCTGAAAGCCTGCTTCAATTTAGACCCCTGGGCCCGTATGCAGGAGTCAGTGTTAGCGGGGTTTGCTGTTAGACCTGTTACCGTTTAGCTATCACCGACGTCGGGAACTGTGTCAAGTTGTATGCAGGAGCGAGTAACACTTTCATTATAGCTAAACGTGAATTTATTTATAGATTTGGGAAATCCCTCTGCGTTTGTTGCCATATATTAGGCTCAAATCTATTGAATGCGATCATATTTAACAGAATTACATACGCAATAAGTGAAATTTTATCAATTTAACCCTAAATTCGAAGCGCTATTAAGGCTACCGCCGCATTGGCGGCAAATATTTAAAGTTATATTTTCGAATCGATGACCGTAAAGTAACCAAACGCCGCCGCCGCCGCGCCAGTATGGAAAGCGACGTCGATGCGGCGGCAGCGGGGATTTGTTTACCTTTCGTTCGTCGATTCGAAAATATAACTATTAATATCGCCGCCAATGCGGCAGTAGCCTTAATAATGCTTCGAATTTAGGGTTAAATTGGTCAAATTATACTTATTGCGTATGTAATTCTGTTAAATATGACAGCATTGAATAGATTTGGGACTAATAAACTCGCTAAACCTAATATCTTTTAGGGGTAACGTAACACTGGTTAAGCGTTTGGTGTTAGGCCTAACACTGACTCGTGCATACCATTTTTCGCCGCTAAACCGGAATTCCCGCCAAACACCGGTTTACCCCGCTAACACAGACTCCTGCATACGGCCCCTGGGCCATTATTCAGTGACCAGACGTGGTGGCTGAATTGGTAGAGCGCAAGCCTACCATACGGAAGATCGGGATTTCGATTCCCGGTCGAGTCAAACCAATGACTTACAAAATTGATACTGGTCGCTTTGTAGCTTGACAAGAACTGGTTAGCTCAGTGTCAGGATAATGTGACTGAGTGGGATATCAGGTCGACAGTCAAACCAATGCCTTTAAAAAATAAGGTTTGCGCCTCTCTATCCAGGGTGCTTTTCGCATTATTAAATAGGCGAGGACTGGTTGGTTCAGTAGCGGGATCATGTGACTGAGTGGATAATATGAGTGTCATGGTGAGCTTTGTGGCCTGGTCTCCCAGTGGGGCAGTACTATAAGGGCGCAATGAGTATGCACTGTCACAAATCGGTACCCGTCCTGATATGATCTCAGATGTTGCCAGGACGTGATAAACATCAGGTGCAGCGATGCGCTAATAACTGAGCGCTAATAATAGCTGTAGCCTCACCGAAGGAGCGCTATTACTCCCTAATTAGCCTGCAGCTGTAACAAGCCTGGGTAACGTCACGCTTCCCCCTAACCCATTACACCTGGCCGAGCACCCGTGGCCGGAGAACACGTGAACTTCCATGAGATAATAAACCCCCTACTAGCGTCCTCTCTCAGTTATCCCCTTTTATCGCTCACGCAGGCCAGCCTCATAACACATGCATTAGTATATGTATCAGCTTCATGGGGTGAGAACCTTTCGGTATGGTAGCTTTTTAGCGAACATTAACTCAGGTATTGTGGTCGCGGGGGGAGGCGTGTGGACCTTATCTATAGATAATATATATAAATAAATATATAATATATAGATGTTTATTATATATGTAATATACACGTATATATATAAGTATATATATGAAATAATAATGTTTATATATTATGTAATATATCACGTATATATTTAGTCAGTATAGGTTTATACGAAGCTTACCTACACGGGTATAGATGATAGGATAACTGTTGTTTTCCCGAGGTAGAAGCCTCGGGTAGACGTGGGCTAGGGAGAAGGAAGCATGTGAGGTACCAGCAATTTTAACCTACTTATTCAGGATAAAAATGAACTTTCAATACAATGGATACTATGATTTTCCCGTAACGGTACACCAACGGGATAGACGTGGCAGGGCGTGGTGGGTGGGCCCTAGCCCACGTCTACCCGAGGCTTCTACCTCGGGAAAACAACAGTTATCCATCATCTATACCCAGGTAAGATTCGTATAACTATACTATTTTACCTCGGTATACAGCCTCAGGCTAGCCTCAGGCTAGGGAGACCTTTACATAATTCATTTTTATCCTTAATATCATCCATTCTTATATAATATTCAACGTTTTTGTTCTCACCTATTCTTGTTAGTTGGCGAGCAGGCGCTTTGCAATGCCGGTAGGCTTTTCTAGTTGCTTGTTGTAATGTTTTGCAAACGACTTAGCCGTCTTCCAGCCTGCATGCGCTAGTATTCTTTTCACAGAAATACCTAGCAACCCTGCCTTGGAGACCATGGCACCTCTAGTTGAGTGGGATGAGTATTTGCTCGTATCCACTCCAGCCAATTTCAACACCGTAACTGTCCATCTGGCAAGGGTGTCTCGTGAAATTGCCTTATGTGGCTTTATAAAGCTCACTAATAGTTGTTGTGATGCACGTAAATCCTTTGTCTTAGATATATAAGCCTGTATGGCTGACACAACACATAATTTCCGATCACTCGGAAAACAGTCTAAGTGAACCGTAGATAAAGGGTCACCTAACGTGTTCGATTTAAGCAATTGTGCTGAATCAAACGTAGCTTGTTTCTTGGCTATTTCTAATCCAGTTAAAGACAAAGCAACAATCGTCTGTCCTCTGTGTCCGGTTACTAATAATAACAGGACCGCGACCTTAAAACCTAATTGTTTTATATCTAACCACGAGTTGTGAGGCCAAGCCTGAAACAACTTAAATACTATAGACACATCCCAAAACCGACTATACTTTGGTTTTGGAGGATTCCTTTGATAAATTGAACGAAGTAGATAACAAAGAACATAATGTTTTCCAACTGTTTCGCCATCAATTCTAGGTAATATGATTGATAACGCACATCTTGCCGCATTGATCGACCCAAAAGATAGTCCTTCATCCTCTAGAGAACGAAGAAAACGAGCTACTTGTGAAATTGTTGGATTTGTTGGCTTAACTTTCATTAACAAACAATGTACACCCCATTTCTTTAAATAGGATGTGTACATTTTAACAGTTCCTGGCCTCCAGGCATCAGATACTATCCTATTGTCAGTAATTTTGTCCAAACCAAATTGCTGCAGCTGTTTCCTTAGAAAAGGAATGCCAATAGGGGCGTCGTTGACACGTCGCCGTGAACCACTAGCGGTCCGTGGTGTGTCAGATTCCCGAGTTTTCTTGGGAATCGTATATGTTCTTTTGCCAGTTGTGAAACTGCTGGCAGCCAAGGTTGCGTGTCCCAATCGGGCACCACCAGTATCGCATGTGTCCTTTCCAAACCGATTTTCCTGACAACTCGGCTGATAATGCTAAACGGTGGGAAAATATAAAAATAATTATTTTCCCAGGTAATAGCAAATGCATCTACCTTCCAAGCCTCCGGTTCAGGATGTCAAGAAACATAACAAGGTAATTTGTTATTATTTCGTGATGCAAACAAGTCAACTTCAGGTGTACCCCATTTTTCACAAATGAAGTTAAACAAAGGTGTAGAGAGAGACCATTCTAAATGGTCATGGAAATTTCTACTTTTATGGTCTGCAAGTGTATTTTGTGACCCTGGAATATGCGCTACAGTCAGCCAGACTTGTTGAGCCTGTGCCCAGTTCCAAATCAGTTTAGACAACTGATTGCAAGGCTTTGATTTGGTTCCACCCATGTTACGAATATACGCCATGGCAGTAGTATTATCAGTTAGTATTCTAACTTGTGATTTATGTATCTTTACTAAACTACATAACCCCAGATAAATAGCACGCAATTCTAGCGCATTAATATGGTCTGATTTTTCATCATCAAGCCATCTACCTCCTGTTGTGACCCCATCTCGATGAGCTCCCCAACCTTCTGACGAAGCATCAGTAGTAATTACCGTATTAGGTTCCGCCATACGGATTGGATTTGGTGAACTTGCTATGTGTTGCATCCACCATGCAATATCCTGTAGCCCTTCTTGCGAAATAAACATCTTCCGCTCAAAATTCCCTTTAGTTCGTGTTAACGCTAAATTTTTATCTATTTCTAGAGATTTAATATGGGCCTTCCGTATAGAATAGCGGGTGCATACGATATCATTATCCCAATAAGGACTGCGACCTGTCTAATTTTAGGTTTTGGTAACTTAATAAGCTGGGTCGCTGTATTCATAAACTTAATTAGTTTTTGTTCTGTTATCGACACTGTAAGAGACTGTGTATCCAGAATAAACCCTAAACATTTGAGTTGTTTTGTTGGTTTAAACACTGACTTTTGTGGATGTACATAAAACCCCAATTTAGTAAGTAATGCACATAAATCCAACACTGCATTCTCACAATCAATTTGTGTTGATGCAATAATAAAGGAATCATCTATGTATGGAAACATTATATGACCCTTCCGCGCCATTACTGAAAAAACAGGTTTAAGCAGTTTAGTGAATAAACGAGGGGGACCAGCTAAACCATTCGGCATGCAAGTAAACTCATAGAGTTGGTTATCCCAAAGAAATCGAAGAAATTTCCGGTCTTTTTCTCTTATGGGAAGCGTATAATATGCATCTTGTAAATCAACACTAGCCATCCACGCATCTGGCGTAATCAGATCGCGTGCTGTATCTAGCGAGAACATTTTAAAATGTCGATATTCAACCATTTTATTAAGGATTGTTAAATCCAGGATCATTCGAACCTCACCATTAGGCTTTGGTCTCGAGAAGATGTTTGAAATAAACTCTCCTGAACAGTATGTCACTTTTTGTATAATTCCTTTCTCAAAGAATTTTTGTACCTGTTTAGTTAGTGCCTCTCGTTCAACCGGTTCAATGTTATAAGGAAAAGGTATCCTGCCTTGTACCGGAAATTGTGTGAAGGGAATATGAACACCCCTAACTATTTGTAAAATTTCTTGGTCACTAGTAATTTTGTGCCACTCAGAAATATGATTATTAATATTACCAGCCACAAAGTTGCTTACAGTTTGTGTGGTTTTAGAGGCTGGAAGGACTTGTAACGTTTGTGTTTCAACCTCTACTTGGACCCGCCCCTGGGGAAGGGTCTCGGCGAGTTGACACCTCGGCCTAGTGGCCGTGCGGTGTTGTCGGTCCAGCCTGAGCGAGCGCCCTGGCCCCGAAAAGCTTGACCGAAGTTTGAACCCGGTCTGGTTCCCCTGGTGAACCGCCGTGGACGAAAATCCCCTCGTGACCTTTTGAAACGAGGAGTTTCCTGTTTCTTCTTACCATCCATGTTTTTGCCACTCTTGGCTGCAGTTTCTACCTCTTTATAGAGGTATTGTAGTTGACCGCCAAACATTTTGGTGTTATCTAAAGGTTTCCCTTTAATCGGCTCTGGAGCAAGAAAGAGCGTAAACTCTTTCCCATCATTATCAGTAACCTTCTTTGAGCGAGCCACTTCTTTGCCAGCATCTGTGCAAACTGACTTGAAAACATTTTCATATCTTCGATACGACAGGTTATTACCTGCCGCCGCCAACAATGCAATACCTTTGTCCATCGTCTTAGCCAAAGACGAGAACTTGTTTTCTCGTTGCATTCTGTTTGCTACAGGAGCAATAGCTGTTAGGGTACCAAGCAACGCCTTATGCACTATGTGCAACACACCCTCAAATCTCTTACGGTCCTCCGTCATATTGACATCTCGATCCATCTCCTTAATGATGGAGTTGGGAACACCTTTAATGCCTGTTAACTCATCTGATAACTTAGAAATAATCTCCGCTGGCTTAAACGTGCGGAAATGGCCATTAATGTTCTCACGCATAAGCGTAGTGGTTTTCACACGCTTAGCCCTTGGCTTCTCCACTTTCTTAGCCACTTTGCCCCCAATGGCAGCATAGACACCTTCATATCGCGTGTCTGAGTCCGATTCCGTGGACGTGGAATCCGTGGACGAGTCAGAAGAAGAAGAAACTTTCCTCTTCTTCTTCTTCTTCTTCTTGGACTTGGTCTTGCGCTTTTTGCGAAGCCCAGTCTTCCCCCTCTCCTTGGTGAACTCATCACCCGAAGAAACAATCTGTTTCTTCTTCTTCCTCCGTTTAGGAGAAGGAGCAGGAGCCCTAAGCTCCATCGCTGAGTCTGTGTCCGAGAAATCCTCCAGAGAAGACTCTTCTTGAACACTCGGCACTCGCCGTTTACGAGACACCGGTGGTTTGAGAGCCATTATATGACTCTCCATCGCCGCAAACCGCGTCTCCCAATTTTGAGGCGCGGCGCCGCCAGGCACTATGTCCTCCTCGGAGAGAATATGCGCCCCGGGCTGTGTCGCTGGCCCTGCCGACAACATGGGTGAGGAGTCGTACTCCTCGTCCCCGCCACTCGGAACACGCCCCTCGGCTGCTGCTGCACCGCGCTTACTCCGCTTCGTGGCCATCGGGAGCTGAAACAAAATTTTTTTGATCAGTCCCGGTATATATATATGTCACAACATGGTTGTTTCAAACTCATTTGGACATCTATTGGTGTTAGAGAACGTGTTTATACCGTTATAACACAGGCGTAATAAGCTAAATTTGTGCGTGGGTTGTGGGTCAAGCCCAAACCTTACGCGGGGTCGGGACCAGTGTATCGGCCCGCCCATCCCTCTGTTCCGCACACTTCTCCCACCTGTGACTACAACGTCAACAAGTTGGAGAAAATGCTACGAAACTCGGAGAAACGCCTGAACAAGTTTGTGGGGAGTCTATAAAAGAAACCCAGGAGCATCTCCAACATTACTCTCTATTAGAGTACGAGAGAATTTCCACAGGAGACGAGGCAGAGCCCACATCTCTACCCATAATCACACGGTGACTCGGGTGTTGACAGAACCGCTAATGATCGGTTTCAATCCTTCAAGAAGGAATTTTATCCTTGGTTTTTTATAACCAAATAACTCGTCCAAAATGGACCAAAGAAAGTCTAAACTTTCCATAATGATGCTCTAATGCATCATAATTAAGCTAACCACAGTTTTTATGATACTTACTGCGTATTAGCTTGTATGTAGACTAAATTTGCCGGAGCAACCCAACGACACGTAATCCAGTCGTGAGTTGTATATGCTAATTGCTGGTACCTCACGTGCTTCCTTCTCCCTAGCCTGAGGCTAGCCTGAGGCTGTATACCGAGGTAAAATATATATATATATATATATATATATATATATATATATATATATATATGTATTGGTGATTGGATCCACTGAATTCCATATTTACAATATAATATATATATATGTGTATTGGAGATATGTTATATCTTTTTTTTTAAAGAATAGAGAAAGCAAAGGAAGAAAGAAGTGTTTAAAGACAATTCTAAAATCATCTTGTACATTTATTGATGCATGCTCACCAAGTGCATAATACATATGTTGAACTGGAATTGTATGCAGTTACTATTACAACGAATAGTCAATTTATATTATGCTTCTATTATCGAACAGGTTTTTCATGTGGTTATTATTGCAACTGATATTGTCATTTATGTACCAACAAATTGTAATGAACGGCCGGAAGACCAGTGCTCTGGGGCTAACAAAAGACATTATTCGCTGAATAAAGTACATTTAGTAAAAACAAAATATATATACAGTTAGCCAGCCACCAAAGAACACAGAACAGACCAACCACGGACCAGTTAGAACTTATCTAAGGGAGACGCTTATTCAGGGATGAAAGTGGTCTCCAAAAAAAACCCGCGGAAATTCCGATGTCGAATTTCCGCGAAAACACAGATTTCCCCCCATAGGATTAGCAGTCAACAAATCGCAGAAAAATGCCGGAAGTCAGGTTTCAACTATCCTTGTTGTGACTATTATCATCCATTCTTAATTCTTGACAATCTTGTTTAGCCTTTAGGTTTATGTTCTATGTTCTATCAACATCTAAGGTCATATAAGATCGGGATTCGAACTCATACCCCAGTCACACGAGAGACAGCGTTCGCCGCCAACCTCCCTACGCCCACAAGGACGCCAACCACCCAGCGTTCCATTCGATACATTGATTCAAATACGTGGTAGGCGCCAGGGCGGCACCAGGGCGGCGCCAGAGCGGCGCCAGGGCGGCGCCAGGGCGGCGCCAGAGCGGCGCCAGGGCGGCGCCAGAGCGGCGCCAGATCGGCGCCAGATCAGATCGGCGCCGGCTGTCGCCGTGTCAGGGCCGGGGCGGCATCAGGGTGATGCCAGGGCGGCGCCAGGGCGGCGCCATAGTACCTACCACCCTGTGAGCACGGCATTGCATATTTTTGCGCCACTAGGTCGGCGCCAGATCGGCGCCAGATCGCCGGCAACTCGGCAACCCAGGGCGGCGCCAGGGCGGCGCCAGGGCGGCGCCAGGGCAGCGCCAGGGCGCCAACCATTTTGAATGGCGCCGCCGGAACAGGGCGTAAGGAGGTTGCACGTGCAGCAGCAGCAACCTCCTTGCGTCCAGAATTCCAGAAATGGACGCCGGGAGGTTGGCGTCCTCGCGGCGACAGCACTCAATCAGGGCGTAGGGAGGGCGCAAGGAGGAAGTTTTGACGTCGCGAATCGATCGTTAGCGAACGCAGGCCTCGTGTGACTGGGCTATAACTAGTTGCTGCCATGTACATCCTGATCTGCTTAAGCATTTTGTTTAACGTTAATCGGTAAATATCAACAATTGCGGAAATCCGCGAAATCGCGGAAATCTTTCATCCCTGTTTACTAGAAAACAAACCAACATGCACTGTTTACAAACAGCATCCCCAAAAGTGGAAACAGATGAGATAAGGGCGCTTTCTTATAGTACTATCCAAACTAGCTGTTCGTCCAGCCTATGTCTTAGTTTCTTACAACGACGTGAAACACCTGTTGATCAAACAGTTTGTAAAAGGACATTATTTCTTAAGGGTTATTAGAAAATAAAGAGAGAAGGTTAGCGCCTTAATCACGTTTATATTTAATATACATGACAAATCTCACATGATTATTGCGCGATAACGCTTGATGCACAAGCTGGAAACAAAAAGCATACACTTGAAAATAACATAACCGCAGTTAATGCAGCGTAACAGGCCAAACAAAAAAACTAAAATGTTTCTCAGGCACATTTTTTCAAAATTTGTTAATTTTGACATACAATTTTTAAAAACAATTAATTGAATTTGTTTATTTAGCTAAAGAAATTAAGGGAGGTAGTATTTTTTGTTTAACCATATGTGTATTTTGACATGGAAATTTAAATGTTGCGAATATGTAAAAACCCAATCAACAAACATGCTGGAACGACCTTGGAATTTGGTATGATGGGATCTCTCTAGTTAGATTAGATTAGAATATATTAGATCAGATTAGAGTGTTTGAGCTGTATTTCCATTGACCTTTTCTACAAAATAGCCGTTATTAAAAAGGTTATTGGTGGGTTGTTGGAGTTTTAAGTCCTGGCAACACCTAAGGTCATATCAGGACGGGATTATTAAAAAAGGTTGGGCGGGGACAAAAATTGACGTGGTGATGCGTGAGAAACAAGTATGTCTTTTTGATTATTTTGTTTACCCCATAAGCAGAACCCTTTGTAATTGCCTAGTGATGAGTTGCTTAGTTACTAGTTGCCTACTGAGGCGTTGCTTAGCAACCAATCGCCCAGGTTGACAAGTAGACGCGCGTTGCTTAGTTGCTAGCCTCTGAGGTTGTCTAGGTTACCTTTGTTTTTTGCGGTTCGCTAAGGTAATGTATCCCATGGAGAAGGGGAGTTCGAATAAGACGGCTCCTCTAACACGATGCGAAAGACAAAAGACGCGATCAGAGCTACATCTAGACATGCGGGCTGACACAAGAGGCACACACATCACACACGGGGAGGCGAGGTTGGTTGGTTGTTGGAGTTTTACGCCCTGGCAACATCTAAGGTCCTATCAGGACGGGTACTAGATACAAGATTCACCCCGTACTGCTGCAGTAGCTACAGGAGGGGTGCATACCAACCCTATGTAAAAGCTGTCGAAAAAACGGGTCAATGAATTGAGATCATAAATTTACAATCTAAGAAGCAACACTTATTCTTTATATATATCTTCATATTTACCCGCTATCTTTGAAATGGTTAGTGTATTACTTCCCCTGGGTTGATGAATCTTAAGATATGGATCAACAGAACACCTGGATACACATGTTGGCAATTTTGGGAGGGTAGAAGGAAGTTGAGAGGCTCATGGGTAATTATCCAGTCTGGTTCAGGGAGCATTCATTGCAGGCTCTAAAACCACTTGGAATGTCATGGACGCACGATGGCTTTTGAGAAACTACTGCACCATGTTCAACAGAAATACCATATGCACTTCAATATAAAAGAGAAACAAATGGAAATCATATAGAGATTAGTTGTAGCAACTAGTATTGATGCCAACCTCTCAGCTTGGAACGCAGAATGTTACCCGGTGACAACCTCTCAATTCACTAACCAGACACCAGAATACTGGACCTATATATAATAAATGCTCCCTGGCTGACTTCCAACAGGAAGTGATGTAAGAGAACCAGTTCATTCAAACATGGTGGATTTACTTCATGGACTCTATCACTTCAAACTGATTTCTGTCAACATGACTTGAGATTGTGTGATTTGAACACTCTGGGGTGTATATGTTGAGGGTTAACATAAACACTTGGATTGTAGCTATTGAATGTTAGACAAAATAAGGTAGGACTGCCAAACTAAACCTTTCTAAGGCCATTACTATTGAGACATATTTTCTCCAACTTTTACATAGGGCTGGTTTTCACCGCTGATACAGCGTCAGCGTCAGTGGTGAATCTTTTATCTAGACGGGTACCTACTTGTGACAGTGCACACTCATGGCGACTGGGAAACCAGGCCGCTGGCACCATGACCCGATATCCCACTCAGTCACATTATCCTGACACTGAGCTAGCCAGTCCTTGCCCAATCATATTAGTGCCGAGTGCCAGGCTAGGAAGCGACATATCAATTTTATAAGTCATTGGTTTGGCTCGACTGGAAACCAAACTCCTGATCTCCCGCATGTGAGGCCCGTGCTCTACTGATTCGGCTACCACTCCTGGTTGACACAAGAGAGACACACAGCACATACAGGGAAGCGATGTGGCACGAGCGTTCAAGGCAGGACATCAATGCTGCACAGTCCGATGAAAGCATCAGCTTTTAAATACCCACACTGACCTAGATGTGATTCTATAGATATTTGTGCACTTAATAAGCATTTGTTGCTGCATAAAAGGCTACCCTACAACTATAAGACAATTTAATAGAACATGTTCCCGCTTCTAGAGCGTGCGTATGGTGTCAGATTTTTGACGTGCTTGGCAGAAATTAATTTAGCACATCATATGTTCACTTCAAATATCTCCACCAAAGTTAGCCATTTAAAATAAAAGTTACTTCAAACAAAGGTTTTAAAATGAAAGTCGCCAAAGACTATATTTAAAAAACAAATTAATTCAAGAAATCCTTTTTTAATTAAAAAAAAAAAGAAGAAAATTTGAGGTGGAAGTGAAAAGTGTGGAAATGTGATTTCGGTAATATTTCCCCGAGATCCTCTAGCAGTGTTAAACCAATGAAAGGCTGTTCTTTTTTCCCCCGGCAGAAATTAGTCAAAATGAAGGACATTTTTCATCACTAAAACTAAAAGTTAATGTGTACTCCGTGTAAATAAATCGCCCTGCCAACAATACAGCTGACAGGAATGAAACCAGACAGTGAGCAGCCGGTTGGACTAGGTCAGCTGCTGTCTCCTTGGTTAACACCCTGCATTAGGTTCAAGATAATTCACGGACACCACCTAGGTTCAGGCAATCCACTTTGAAGGCATAAACAGATTAAGCTTAAAGTTGCAGAATTCGAAGAATTTTTAGTTTCTGCTATATCATTTAGATAAATATATTAGGTTGATCATTATAATCTATTCTACTTTACTTTGGAGTAACTTATCTGAGAAGCTCAACCATCGCGATATTTGAAGTAAAAATATGTAACTCTAATTTCAGTGTGCACACCAAAATGCTGGACACCAGAGACATCAACAATGGCAGGTTCTATTAAATTTGCTTATTATTCCTTCTATGCAGTAATAGATGCTTAAATCTAGGTAAGTGTTTTGTTTTCGACAAGTTTATCCTTTAATCCGAGTATGCAGGTTTAATTAAGCTTCCAGAAAATACATTTAAAAAGGAGGAGTGGTACACTAACGGTACAATAATGCATTTCAGATGTCACAGTCTAGAATAATCAGGGAAAGCACACACATACATGTAATATACCACAATAAGTAATGAAAATTCGGAAAAGAAGTCAACAAACACACAATAAAAACAACGCCACATTTAAAAGCCACAGATGAAACTTACACATGGGGAATGTCCTGGTTCTAGTTTCGAATATCCCCCCCCCCCATTATTATTATTATTTTTGTAAATAAAGAGAAAATCAACGATGAAGGATAAAAGAAAGGGGGGTGGGGAAAATCAACATCATTAAAAGAATATGCAGATTCTGAAAGAATCTACACATCTTAGTAGACCCAGAGACCCAACGCCCGGCTCCACAGCTGGGGGAATCGCCACTGTAGTGAGAGAACCGGGCAAAACTGTCTATTCTTTTAACAAGGCCTCAGTTGGTAACAATTAACACAGTGAAAAATCACTACCCACTGATTGAATGACTGACTGATGCAGTCATTAGCTTAATCACTGACATTGAACTCACTTATTCACTCGGCCACCCAATTATCCAGTCAGTCATTTACCCACCCAGTTATCCAGTCATTCACTCACCCACTCAGTTATCCACTCATCCACCCAGTTATCCAGTCATTCACTCACCCGCTCAGTTATCCACTCACCCATCCAGTCATTCACTCACCCACTCAGTTATCCAGTCATTCACTCACCCACCCAGTTATCCAGACATTCACTCACCCACCCAGTTATCTATTCAATCAGTCATCCATTCAATCAGCCACCTACCCAGTTATCCAGGCATTCACTCACCCACCCAGTTATCCATTCACTCACCCACCCAGTTATCCAGGCATTCACTCACCCACCCAGTTATCCAATCATTCACTCACCTCACCACCCAGTCATTCACCCACCCACTCAGTTATCCAGTCATTATCTCACACACTCAGTCATCCTGTCATTCACTCACCTCGTCATCCTATCATTCACCCACCCACCCAGTTATCCAGTCATTCACTCACCCGCTCAGTTATCCAGTCATTCACTCACCCACCCAGTTATCCATTCAATCAGCCACCCAGTCATTCACTCACCCACCCAGTTATCCAGGCATTCACTCACCCACCCAGTTATTCAGTCATTATCTCACCCACTCAGTTACCCTGTCATTTACTCACCCACCCAGTTATCCAGTCATTATTTCACCTCGTCATCCAGTCATTCACCCATCCAGTTACCCACTCACTCACCCAGTAACCCACCCACCTAAGATCAGCCTGACCTCGCGGGTTCGTAACCAGGTGGCGAGTGGACGACAACTCGGAGGCAGGCTGGGACATCAACACTGGAGGAACAATTTAACGCTAGGTGGCGGCAGCTGTATCGTTGAGTTACAAGAGAGAAATTTCCGGCCTGAATCATTAGGTGGCGCCAAGTGTCAGTGGTAAGTTACGGCGGCCGACCAACTCCTGTCGTGCCAAGAAAAAAGAAAGTGTTATTTAACGACACCTCTAGAGCACATTGATTTTTATCATCGGCTATTGGACATCAAACATATGGTCATTCTGACATACTTCTTTGGAGGAAACCCGCTGCCGCCACATAGGTTACTCTTTCCGATAAACAGAAAGGGGTGTTTTATATGCACTTTCCCACAGACAAGTGAGCACGTACCACGCCTTTGATGAACCAGTTGTGGGTCATGCCGAGAATTACCCATGTTAGACTAACATGAACAATTAAAAACAAAAAATGTCAACATAGGAAACCATGATGGATGTCCACCTTACGTGTGGCGCGGTGTAAATGTGCTTTCAGTGCGTCCACTCACCCCGACTCCTCGTGCCGACGACCGGGCTGAACGCGTACAGCAAATGGACTGTAGGACGTCGAGAACTTGGGCATGAAGTCCCTGCAGCAGGGGCAGGGGGTACAGAAAGGTCACAATAAATATCTCAACAGTGCTTCCAAACAAAACACTACATATAAGTTGACAACTTATTTTTGAATAGATACAAATTTATCAAAACTACATATAAATCGACAACTTATTTTGTACCCGATAAATTGTTGGTGGTTTTACGCCATGTTGGCAGCAAAGGCATGTTGTAGTATTCTCTGTAACTCAGTGCCTGACTTTTTTTCTAGGTCAGACTCCTAATCTGAAGGTCGGTGGTTCGATTCCCCATACCATCACCTCTGCCAATTTGGACTTCCACCGCTGTGTATAACTTACAGCATCATCAAAGGCCAGTTGGTCTCATACCATGTCTATGTGGTGTGGGGGGTTAAAAATCCCTTGGATTGGTAAAAGTGTACGCTCGGGCTTTCTATCGACAAACTGTTTAATTGTGAAAACAAAACTATTCAGACTTATCCATGACAGGCAGTATAAATCTTTAATATAATGTCGACAGCAAAGGCCATACTTATGGAGAGATGTTTTTAACTTGTATTCTGTCCATTTTAATTTAAAGAACCCTATTGATCAAACAGTTTGTAGAAGGAAATTATTTCTTGAGGTTATTAGCAAATAAAGAGAGAAGGTTAGTGTGAGAGTAACTAACCAAAACCCAGCTACTAATACCATCAGCTATGTTAACTGTTTTGTTCCACCAACCAGATAATTTTTTACTTTGTTTTTTTTGGTACATTAGTTGATTAAACAGGTGACATTTCAATTGCGGATATTTGATCTTCCTCATTCCACTGCTCCTTGCCCTATCCTAGTAATGCCAATCGCCAGGCTAAGTAGTGACAAGTATCAATTCTTAAGTTATTGATCTGACTCGACCAGGGAAAATAAAGCCATGATCTACCAAAAAATCGGGAGAGACAGATGCTTATCTCACTGTGTGGTGAATCGGTGGAGTAAACAATAACACACCATCAGGGTTTCCCATTCTTTTTCAGGCCGTTTTTTTCATGACCTTTAAAGTACTTTTTAGGACCATTAAAACTGCTTTTTAAGGACCAAAATAAAGAAATTCCCCAGCTTTTCCAGCATGCGATAACTCCAGGTTCTGAGTATGCTCCACTAGTCCTATTGCCCATCAGGTATGGACAAAATTCCAAGGTAATCTTTGGAGAACAGCCAAGGTTGGCTCAAAATTATTGTCTGTCTGCAGTAAACCTGAGAAATTATTTCAAAATGACACTAAATGTTACCTTTCAAAGGGTTAACGCCCCCCCACCCCCCACTTGGCCAATATTTCGTAAACGCCCACCCCTTAAACGCCCATGTGTGAGTGAGCGCCCACCCCCCCACTTTAGTGATTTGCCAATTTAAACTCCCACGAGAATACAATATAATACTTTTTGTATAATTGTAGGACTTTTCAGTTCTTAATTTTTGCATTTTCAAAAGTTAGTACTATTTAGGTTTTTTTTATGAGCAGTGCGAACCCTGTCTGTTTGTTTCTTGTTGTTTTATGTCCTAGCAACATCTAAGGTCATATCAGGACTGGTACTGACTTGTGACAGTGTGCACTCGTGGTGACTTTTATAGTGCTGCCCCACTGGGAAATCAGGCCACTGTCACCATGACCTGATATCCCACTCAGTCACCTTACCCTGACACTGAGCTAACCAGTCCTTGCCCTATCCTATTAATGCCGAGCGCCAGGCTCTGAAGTGACAAGTACCAATTTTAAAGTCATTCGTTTGACTCGACCGGGAACCCAACTCCCGACTTTCCGCACGCTAGACCCACATTCTACCGATTAGGCCACCGCACCCGGCCACGAACCCTGTCCACGTGTCCATCATGGCGGACCTGACCTGATGGAGTTGGGCACGTGGAAGCTGTAGACCTCATCCAGACTGGTCAGTTCGTAGGGCCGGTAGAACTCCCAGAAGCCGTCGACCCGCTCATCACCATGGTGGGTGCGGATCACCGTCACACGACCGTCAGCACCTTTAGACTCTGAAACGGCCACACACACAGCTTTGTTTGTTTGTTGTTTTACGTCCTGGCAACATCTAAGGTCATATCAGGACGGGTACCGACTTGTGACAATGGAAGGAAGGATTGGGTGGTTTCTAACCTTTATAGTTACTGGCTGCAAAACTGCAGCATCAGGTTCCGGTGATGCGGATTCCGAGGGACACCAGTTTGCCAGGGACACTTCCATTCAAATGCATTGTTAACGGCCGTGAGCAAATCTTCATACAGAAGAAGTCAAATATCTCCCAAATTACACCATCTAGAAACAAATCGCTTGGTACACATATAGAAAACATATTTACCATAAAGACTATATTAAATTTATAAGGTTAGGGTTCTTGAATTCTATTAATTTTGAATAAAACTAACGTTTTGCACTGCGCATACCGTCAAACTCAAGGCATTGTCAATGGTCGTGAGCAATCTTCATACAGAAAATACAGATAAATCGCTCCAGTGGCAACGAAAGATGGAGACTTTCGTGGAGGAGTAATAGAGGTGACTTAAGTCCGGGCACCATAGGGGAGGAGAGGTGGGAAGCGAAAGAGGGGTTTCCAGTGAAGAAGAAAGTGCAACGGTGAAAGAAAGGGCCCCCCACCCTAGCAAACACTCTCCCCTAGTCTGGGGGACCAGAGCTAGGAGCCATGATTCTTTGACTAAACTCTTCTCGCTTCTCTTTCTGCACTGACAGCGCGCACTCATGGCAACTTTATAGTGCTGCCTCACTGGGAAACCAGGTCACTGGCACCATAATCCGATATCTCAAAGTCACATTATCCTGATACTGTGCTAACCAGACCTTGTCCTATCCTACTAATGACGAGCGCCAGGCTAGATATCGACAAGCATCCATTTTTATAAATCATTGGTTTGACTCGGCTGGGATTCGAACTCCCGACCTTCCGCACGGGAAGCCTGCGCTCTACCGATTCGGCCACGACGTCCCGTCCCCTGCTTAATCAACTAATGTACAAAACAAAACAAAAAATAACTAGAGCAAATTCTAAAATCCACTCAAGCACAGGTTTTCTCACAAGAATAAGAAAGGAGTAAATTTTGTATTGTATATTGAAATTAGTGATCCTGATTGAGTGGAGCTGTGGGCTTCAAATCCCCCCCCCCCCCCCCCCACGACCCCTCAAACAGCCCCCGACATACACAATACACTCCAGCCATCCCTTGAACATACCTCAAATTGTACAAAATGCGTCCTTAGGTCGAGCCCCGGCCATTTATAAACATCTATTTTTGTGTCTCTGATATTTAAATATAAACTCACCTTCATCATAGGCGCAGGGCAGCGCGCGCACCACGGCCAGCTCCCACCACTGACAGTAGCTGGGGAGAGAGGCAAAACATTGTAGCCGCACGGCAAAGCAGTGTCAACGAAACACGGCTCCCACTGTTGACTGAACATAATTCCAGAACTTTCCAACACCATATGCCACCATTCTCACAATAACTTTCCAGGACAATAGAGGCACCATTTTCCAATAACTTTCCAGGACAAATGTTTAATAAGTGCTCCAGTATTTAAGTTAGATATGCACAATGAAATTTAGATAATTTGTCTTGGGTTTTGAAAAGTTTTCATCGGAGAATTCACTCAACGAGACAAACAAGACAAAGTGAATATAGATTTTAATATAACAACAACGTTTATTAAAGAAAAATAAGTCCATAACTTCCAGGAAGTTGGGCGATCGTGAATGACTGAGCTTATACAGCGACAGGGCCACACTTAACTAGTACATATATAAAACAGTAATAATGCGGTAATCAGAGGACCAGAATAGGCCAGCAGTAACAAGATACAAATGCTATGTTCGGAAATATGACTCAGTAAATAACTTGGATATGATAGGTAACAGTAAGCACATATAGTTAACAATGATAATGACTTATAAGAACTACCAGCGCTCAACACATGGGTGGGTGGGTGAGAGAGCGAACCTGCTGCTGCGACGGTCGGGCAAAAAGTGACTACCTGGCGCGTCATGAGACAGCAAGAAACCTACACGACCCAGTTGCCTCATTGAGCAAATTACCTATATCAGCCTTGCCAATATAACCTATGCAGCTTTAAAAAAAACAAAAAAAAACTGTGAATGGCTTAATTACTTTCTCTCCCTGAGGAAGGACTGGACGTCGTTGTGAAGGTAGAAGTCGGTTGGCAGCTCCCAAATGTTGGGCTTCCCTTCCTGCGGCTCAAACACGCCCAGGAACAAATTCAGTGTGTTCTGCTTGTCCGAATCTGGAACAAGGCAACAAATTAGCAAAAGCAACCAACAACACACTTGTTGCTACTGTCGTGGGTGGGGGTGGGGGTGGGGGTGGGGGGGGGGGGTGATGAAAACGGGAAATATTGCGCCTAGAGCGGGACTCGAACCCACATCTCTTTTGCATTCCGGGCCAGTGTGCTAACCATTACACCACCTAGGCTCCCTGATATCAACACACTACCCATGCCTACCTGTCTATGTGGTTACTTGCCTGAGAGGTCAGTGCAGCCTACTTACACTATATACTAACCAGGCCCTACCTGACGCGGTGGCAGAATCGATAGAGTGCTGGAGATCGGGAGTTCACTTCCCAATTTGAGACTTCCTAGCTTGGCGCTCAGCATTAATAGGATAGGGCAAGGACTGGTTAGCTCAGTGTCAGGATAATGTGACTGAGTGCGATATCGGGTCATAGTGTTGGCGGCCTGATTTCACAATGAGACAGCATTATCAAGATCCCATGAATGCGAACTGTTAGAAGTCGATACCCGTCCTGATATGACCTTAGATGTTGCCAGGACTTAGAATATTGTCCGTCATATTAAAGCAGAGTTGATGAAATGGGGAGAGTACAAAAATAAGATGGCGGCCACTGAATGCTCTCGATTCGACTTTTAATGTCTATTATTAGTACTAAGTGACATAAGCCCATCCATTTTTCAGCTCGTTGTTGTAGTTTTACGTCCTGGCAACATCTAAGGTCATATCAGGATGGGTACCGATGTGCACACTCATCGCGACTTTACAGTGCGGCCCCCACTGGGAGACCAGGCCGCCAGCACCATAACCTGATATCCCACTCGGGTAACATTATCCTGACACTGAGCTAACCAGTCCATGTCCTATCCTATTAATGCCGAGCGCCAGGCTAGGTAGCGACAAGTATAAATTGTTAAGTCATTAGTTTGACTCGAAATAAAAGGAAGAATTAAATATCACCATCGTAACATGGGAACCAAATATGGGGTGCCCAATTTGAGAGAATGACCCGTCCATTTGTCAGCTCTGGTTATGGATACATCGAGCGAAGCTGGCAGAAATGAGGTTTTTTTAAATGCGAGTTAAACTATATTTCTAGCAAACTGACCGGACCCTACATTAAAACTTACTACAACTTTACCAACTGAATACAGAAGATAACTCCTGCTTACATTCTAAATACCATGTAAATACTTGAATTGATCTGACTAATATTGATCTATTCATATCCATTCAAAATAAAAGTTACTTTGGTTGTTTGGAGTTTTACGTTTGTTTGTTGTTGTTTTACGTCCTAGCAACATCTAGGGTCATATCAGGACGGGTACAGACTTGTGACAGTGCACACTCATGGCGACTTTATAGCACTGCCCCACTGGGAGATCAAACCACCAGCACCATGACCCGATATTGCGATATTACTACGGAACTTGTGAGCGAAGAATTTCATCGTGTTATATACTGCAAATTGTGTATTCAACGTTCATTGTATACATTACTCTATATACCTTTTTTGTGTAAATACCCCTTGAATTGAAAAATGACTGGACGACCAGTGCTTCGGCACAAACAAAAGACTTATTCAGCAGAATAAACATATTTACCAAAGAAAACAGACAAAAGACAAGCTAAAAAGAAAAACGTACCTAAGAAAAAAAGTAAAGTTTGTTTTATTTAACGAAGCCTCTAGAGCACATTGATTTTTATCATTGGCTATTGGATGTCAAGCATATGGTCATTCTGACATATTTCTTTGGAGGAAACCTGCTGCTACATCGGCTTCTCTTTCCGAGAAGCAGCAAGGGGTCTTTTATATGCACTTTCCCACAGACAGGACAGCACATACCACAGCCTTTGATCAACCAGTTGTGGACCATTGGTTGGAAAGGAAAATAGCCCAAATTGCAAATGTGTCCACTGAGCAGGATCGATAGGATGACCAACACCTTTAAAGGTGGACACTCTACCGCCTGAGCTACTTATCGCTCTGCGTACCTGAGAAGGCATTGCTGTAGTAGCGGGATAGCGTCTGCATGATGTCCCTGGAGGAGGAGGTCCATGGGGAGATCTTGCGGTAACCTTTGATCCTGTGCACCAGCTGGGACCCGCCATACTGCAGGGCCAGGGTGTCCCCCTGGTCTTCGTACAGCTCCTCCAGCATCCTATAGGCAAAGGAAGGTCAAGGTCGTGGTGTATAATTCAGCATCACATCAGGTATTAAGCGTCAAGGCCTAACATTGAATAGTCAAATTTATGCTTTTTTTCGTTGTAAATCATCATTATCACCATCACCACCATCATGTGTTATTATTACAGATACTGTGTATAAAAAACCCTATATTATACTTTCTCTCTTCACTTAGTCTCGCCCCCCCCCCCCCCCCCCCACCAACCACAGTGGAGCAGGACGTAGCTCAGGCGGTAGTATGTACACCTGTGAAACTGTTGGTCATCCAATCGATCCTTCTCAGTGGACCCATTTGCTATTTTCTGTTTCAACCAGTGGTGCACAACTGGTTCATTAAAGGCTGTGGTATGTTCTGTCCTGTCTGTGGGAAAGTGCATATAAAAGACCTCTTGCTGCGTATCGGAAAGAGTAGCCTATTTGGCAGCAGTGGATTTCCTCCAAAGAACTATGCCAGAATGACCATATGTTTGAAGTCCAATAGCCAATGACACAATACAAAAATCAATGCGCTCTACAGGCGTCATTAAATAAAACAACATTTACTTTACTTTTCCCTCCCCATCCTGAAATAGCAATGTTGACTTTAACTCTTTCCCTCCAACTTCAGCGCTAATTCAATGAACAGTCTACTTTAGCGTGCGGTATACAGCTAGTGTGCAGTCTACTGCTGTTTCCATAGTCTATGCTGTGAAATGACCTGATCTGTCTACCGAGACCTCAGCTGGTTTTGTGTACCTTTTCTTAAAAACCCTTTTGATCTAAGTGCTCCTGACCGGTCTATGTAAAAGGGCAATCAACGAATACCAACATCAGTATCCTCCTTGAAGGTTAGAGGGTTACGGGTAAAGTGTAGGTAAAAATGTAAAGTTTGTTTTATTTAACGACCCCTCTAAAGCACATTGATTTTCGTATCATCGGCTATTGGACATCAAACACATGGTCATTCTGGCATATTTCTTTGGAGGAAACCCACTGCCACCACATAGGCTACTCTTTCAAGGGGTCTTTTATATGCACTTTCCCACAGACAGGACAGCACATACCACAGCCTTTGGTGAACCAGTTGTGGACCACTGGTTTCCTTCACCGAATAAGACACACGTGAATAAAATACCTACCGAACACAATCAGTGTCAAACTCGAGCACAGGACTATCAATGAGTCCCAGGAAATACAGCTAAAAGGAGAAGAAAGAAT
This sequence comes from Branchipolynoe longqiensis, assembly GCA_030323885.1. Classification (NCBI taxonomy): domain Eukaryota; kingdom Metazoa; phylum Annelida; class Polychaeta; order Phyllodocida; family Polynoidae; genus Branchipolynoe; species Branchipolynoe longqiensis. The sequence continues at coordinate 39 of JASIRB010001977.1, read as the reverse complement.
AATTATTAAAAATTCCAAACAAGTATTAAAAGAGACGGT